>JAOUZG010005720.1:17192-31327 GCA_026289955.1 Argiope argentata | reverse complement strand
TATATATATATATATATATATATATATATATATATATATATATATATTAAATTAATAATTTTTGTTATTTTCCTGCCCTTTAATTATTATTAACCTATATGACAGCTCTCTAGTATTTTCAACCGAACAGCATAATTTTTTCTGGATATTCAAAATATTTATTAAGCATTTGCCAAAATTTTAACTTTTATTAGAAGTTGTCTTCATGATATAAATGCTACAATTCTGTAAAAAGTAATGTTTATTTTACATCTGTTATACATCTGTAAAAAGAAATGTTTATTTTTTTTATAGCTTCAATGTGTTAAAAGGCATTCAAAGCCAAATTAAGCAAGGGATTTTGTATGTTTTCAGGTGTATATATATATAATAAATGTTAATTACACAAGCCTATATGAATATGAGAGACCAATTTTGGTATTATTGGAATTGGAAAAAATATCTTACATTTTTTAAAAGAAAACTCCATAGATTTAATACTTTTAATATTTTAGATATAAGATTATTCTTAAACAAGACACAGTAATATTTTATGAAATTATAATATGCTTATTAGATGGTTTTACTTGATAATAAAGTGTTTAGATTAATCCTCTATAATACTTATTGTATATATATTTTGAATTAAATTATTTTTTTTAAAAAAAGTGCCATTTTTAAAGAATTGCAATTAAAATTATTAAATCTCATAGCATGAATAAAAATATTTACGTAAAGACATTTGAAATAAAGACAGAGAAATTGAAACGTATTCAGCATTTGTTAGTTTAAAAATAAAAGTAAATACAAATTTCAATTAAATAACTGCAAAATATGAAACGTATTGGATTTATGAAGTACAATATAACATCGACAATAAATACTAGATATATTGTAAATATTCAAATAATAAAGGCAAAACAGTAATATTCAAAGAAACAAATTCTTTCATTCTGATTAAAATTTTTGGAAACACTTAAGCTTGTCTTAGAGGCTTATCTCTTCTCGAAAGAAATTTTAACATTTAATAATGCCTTTTCAGAATATTTACTTAGAAATATAAACAATGCATTCGTTTTTAGAAATAAAATATGTTCCATTCATTTGCTTATTATGTTTTAACGATTCTTACACATTTAATAAAAGATTAAAATAAAAGCCTTTCTGATAATAACGCAGGTTTTCAGAATAAAATGTGGTAACACAAGAGCTTTATATTATGTTAAAAATATACCGACCCAAGAAAAGGAACATTTTAATTAAAAAAAGTGATTAAAAATTGGAATGATAAAAATTTCGCTTTTTGCTTAGAAGGAAGAATCATGCTTCTTCTTTAAAACGATTATTTCATACACAAAGCCTTTACTAATTAAGTAAAATTTTGCTATATTTAAACACAAATGAAACTTTTAAAGTATGGAATTTATTATTTTCTCCAACTACATTAAATCGTTAATTTAAAACTCAATTTTATAAATTTAAATTATTTTGACAAAAAGGATTTATCGAATTTTTAGCCCTATTTTTTGCTTTTGCATTTAATTTCCAATTGTTCTAGAGATAAACACTCGATATATATTACATTTCTGCAAGATCTTGCTGCACTATTTTTATTGAAAACATTCAGTTTTAATTAAATGATCGTAAGACTAATACTTTTTTATCATCTTATCCAACATTCAGATCGTATTAAAATTAGAAATCGTATTAAAAGATTTATAAAACAAATACGAGATGCCCTAAATCTGATAAATAATTAATCTGAATCTGATCTAAAATAATTTATAGTTGCTATAATTTATGTTTTTTCAAAATGATGCAGATTTTTATAATAATTTCTTCTTTAATTTATTTGCCTTATTAAATTTGAAATTTCTATTAATAAGCAATAATTTATTGATGTCCTTTTGCTGAATTCTAAGTTGTTGTTGTCATTATTATTGATTTCACTTTTTCAATCTGGCAGGCAGGTCTGTCAGCGATTTAAGCCGAATGAGTGTCTCTTGTTGCTGAAGTAGCGCCAACTAGGGCAAAGGGTACGACTTAGCTACACACACGCTACAACCCTTTTTAGGGGGTGGACTTTATTAATGCATATTCATTCATTCATTCACCTACTGACCATAATTTAGATCTGGAACAGACACCGATCACCTCTGACCCAGTTCTCCTAGTGGTATTACTCTCGACATGGAAGACTTGTGACCACGACAGAATTAAAGAGCGCCAGTCACCATACACTCAGAAAATCTTCAGCCAGCCAGATTTGAACTCGCAACTTAAGGAGTATGAGTCCAACGCTCTACCAACCAGGCTATCCCTGAACAGAATTCTACATTCATTATAAATGATGACAAATCACAGACATATTCTGTTCAGAAGTGAACTATTATTAAAAAGTATTTCAATTTTGCTCTTGTAATTCTTTTGAGTAAATTTACATGGAATGCGTACAAAAAATGCATGGAGCATTTGCTAAAGAGACCCAGACTTTCTTAATTATAAAATTCCTATTAAATTTTTCTTTTTCTTGCTATTAAAGAAACAACAATTTTATGCCTAAATGGCGTGGAAATTGGCTCAGAACTCTTAATAAAAATTTATTTGAATTCTCAGATTGCTTTAAGACATTAAAAATAATTTAGAAAGATATAAAAAGTAATTTTACCACTACTTTATGACAATAAATAATTTTGATAAATAATTTACCTTTTTAAAGAAATTTTTATACGATTCATAATTGAGTCGCTCATTCAAGGTCATGAAAATGATTTATTCATATAACATATTCTTTATTTAATAGAATGCTATACACATATAAGATCGCCATCGTTCTAATGCTGTTTTCTCTTGACTTCATAGATATAAAATAATTAAATATTTAAAAAAATAATTACGAAATTACCTGACTGCACATATTTTTAAATATATATTTAATAAAGTAAATTATGTATTTAAAATTATTAAAAAAATATCATTTAGGCGTATATAAGATCCCCCGGGATGTTGCAGATCATTCAACTTATAGAAGCTACGTTCAACATATTACATTATTTTATCATTAAATAATTATTTTCATTTACAAGAAAAAATATACTATTATTTAAACATATAATAATTTTTTTTTCGAAACAGGATAACAGTTACTTATGAAATTAATCAAAAATTGTAAATAAAAGTGTGATTTAAAACTTTTTAGGACATGTCAACTCACAAAACATTTGAGACTGAATATGAAATCTGAAATCATATTCAATAGCATCTTTTTAACTTGTATCTCAATTAAATAAAATATGTTTAACAAATCATTTCATTGTGCTTCATTTAGATTCATCGAAACGATATCCGACCTATTTCAGCTTTAAATCCACAGAAGAAAAAAGCAAATAAAGATCAAATTACGCTGGGTTTAAAAATATTATATGAATTGGAGAAATTTAATACTGTCAAGTTCAAAATAATATATGAAAAATTTACAAATTAAATTTTATGAGATCTTTTTAGATATCAAGTTCTTCGGTCCATGACCAAAAATAATGATTTTTATTTTTAAGAAATAAATTATTTAATGAAAAATCTTTTGTTTTATCTTATTCCATTACATAAAAAAACAATAATATACAACACCATTTGTTCTTAAATTAGAAGGCTTGCAAAGATAATAGTCATACAAAAATAATAAATTCCCTATAATCCAATCTTTCCAATTACTAGTAAATATGGTATTATAATTCTCTTATTACATTTTTTTTTCTTATATCTCAATTGACATTTAGAAAAAAAATTGCGATTCAAAAAAATTAAATTAAAACTAAAATCTGTATAATGGTATATTCAAAACATATCTTTTTAAAACAGAAAAAAATATCGAAGTTATATATAAACTCTTTTGAAATGGCAAAAGACAAATTACCACCATTACAATTATTAAAAATTAGTTAATATAAACCTAAATCAGAAATGTAGAAATTCGTGATAGAAAGTAATATATTTTTCTATAAAGGAGATGTAGCCTAAGTTACTGTAAGAAATTATTTATTCATCAAATTTATTTGATAATCTAACATTAAAAGTAAAATGAGAACAAATTAAGGGAACGGAGTAGAAGGGAATAATAATCTGAAAAGGAATTTAAATAGAAATATTCTTTTAAAATTTCAGGGAATTTCCTAACGTTTTCGGAAAAAAATGCTTATAGACTTCACAACAAGATGGGAGAGGCATCAATAAACACCCAAAAGAGTAAGAAACTTGATTGAAAAATCTCAAAAAACGCAGATATTTGAAATGTTATGAAGGTGAAGTGAAATATGAAACTTTATATTATTATAAGAGGCTTTAAGATAACCCCCTTTTTTCTGAAATATAACATCTTACGAATCCATTTAACTTCTATTAATTTGTACAATCATCAAAACTAATTATAAAATTAAGAACTAAAATTATGACATATGTTATAAATGTATCATATTTTATTTTATACTCACCTAATTTTTAATTCTTAATTTCATTTTCAGAAAAAAAACTCTCTTTCATATTATTGCATTTCAATCAGGAGACAACCCTGAGATTTCGAATTATTTTTATTCTTAAAAATGCTAGTGAAGAGCATTGATTAATTTTATAAATCTGTTTACGAAAGAAAGTTAATTTAATATTATTTTAGAATCTACATTTACAAATTATTATTAATAGTGTCATAACATAAAAAAATAACTTAAAAAATATCTATTCAACAAAAATTAAGTATGCAACGACAGAAAAATACTATTACTAAAACTCTTCATAAATTAAAAATATTTTAACTATTTTCTGATTATAGAAAACTTTTTTCTTAAAAGTATTATATATTCTTTTGTTACATTAAGATTCCTTCAAAAAGGAATAATTTTTTTTCATTATAACTTAAGAGAATTAAAACATAATATTAAATAAATTCGGAATTGATTGCTTTTTGTTTTTTCTCTAGCCTCAGAAATCCACTTTAACACTCAAGCACTTCTCACGATGATAAAAATTTTCTATTTTTCTAAATCACAAAAAAACCTTGATGCACTACTTCTAGTAATGAATTAAAAATCAAACTAACAGTTCATAAACATTCCATTTTTTTCAGCACTTTATATTTTTAATCTCAAAAGAACTTTAAAGTCCCAAGGTTTGACTTTTTTCATTTATTTACAGAACCAGTTGTAATAATTTATGAAAAGCACAAAATTATACTGAAATCTTATATAAAGACAACTAAAAAAGATTTCTTTAGTATATTCTAAGCAATTTTTATACTAACAATTTTCATTTTTTTTTATCCAGGATCGTTAGTTTTTTGTTAGATTACAGTTTGAAAAGCCAATAAAGTGCATTCTTCTAACAATAAGAGTATCAAAGTAACAATAATTTCTAATTTTTCACAGACATTGAGGGTATTTACCTAATAATAATATTGTTCCATATTGAACCATAATAATATTGTTCTCATATTACTTAATAGCAATAATTTATTTCATGTTACTTCATCAAAAGATAGAATAGAATAGAAAGATAGATAGAACCATAACAATATTGTTCTTATATTACATAATAGCAATAATTTATTTCATGTTACTTCATCAAAAAAGAGACATGAAGACAAATCAATCAAATATTTTAGAATCCTAAAAACTATTTATGGTTAATTTTATAGAATCAGTTTCCTGTCAAAAATTTTTTTTTTCATTGGAGTTAAAAGGAATTTCTCAAGTTTTGATTTTTCTTAAACAAGCATTGAATTATTTAATGACCGAATTCTTTACGAATAACAATCATAAAATATTTCATGAAATAAGCAAGAATAGGTTTTCTAAGAAAGAATTAGAAAAAATATTTACTTATTTATAATGATATAGAAAAACAAATTGCATGGAATGAAATAAACATGAATATGCGTTCTAAGAAGGAATTAGAAACAATATTTACTGATTTATAATGATCTAGAAAAACACATTGCATAGCAGAATACCGGATCAATTATTTCTCAAAAAAAGCAATAACGACATTTTTAGAAATGCTTTATGTTTGATACCATCATGTAACGCTTTTTTTATATACGTTTGAAAACATCTTTATTTTAAAGGCATTAAGATTCTTAAACGAGCATTAAATTCTGTGTTATTTTAAATTAGTTTACTTATTTATCTTTCAAAGGCTACACAACATCAAACGAAGCAATCATTTCATCCTCTTTCAAGTCACAAATCGCATGAATGTAAAATCTTGATGCGCAACGCTAATTAAGAAGAAGTAAAGCTGGACCATTTTATGGAAATAAGTTTCAAAGAAGGAATAAAGTTCCACAAACATTAGATTAAAGCATTATGAACACCACACATTCTGATTGACTCCATTAATTAAAATCTTTGATTTTATACTTGAACCTTAATTTGAATGAAATTCATTGTTTGTATACTACAATTCTCAATATAAATTCAAATACAAATTTAATTTAATGTACTTTATTTCCCTTTGACTTCAACATGTGTTATTGAAAAAAAATCAGATTCACTTTGATTATTTAGGCGTAATAAATCAAATATTTTTGAAAATAATTTCTGGAAAATCGAATTAAGTTAGAACCTGAAATAATTAGACTTTGATTGCCTCAAAATTCTGGGAAAAACATTCAAACAATTTAAACGGTACTTTAGTATATATACCAAGGAATAGATAAAATGAAATTTCCATTAATAAGGGAAAATAAAGAAACTTGTTAAGGATTCAAATATAGAAATTCGTGAAAAGACTTTTAAAATGTATAATAACCAAAATAAACAGCACATATCTACTCAGTGTTTGGATTTCTTGAGATTACAAATAGAAAATAAATTTTAAAGAATTGTTCTAGTAACCTAAAATTTATTCTTATCTAAAGATTTAAATTTTATTTTCTTCCAGATAAGCTCAAAGGAATAGTAATGTATTACCTTTTCGACTACCTATTTAGAATAATGATAGATTCATTTCCCTAGAAACGAAAAATGTGATATATATTTTGAACTTTAATTAATTTTTTAAACAGTTCCATTGTTTAAAGCCTGTTGTTTGCAATAAAATTAAAATAAGTTTGATGATTGCACTGAATTCAATCAGCGGATTCTATTACTGAATGTTTTTCCGCCCAGTGTAATCGTATATTTTTGATAATAATGCCCTTATTGGTTTTTGTAAAGCGTGTTGTCATTAAATAATTATTACACCCTTTAAACAACTTAATGAACCCAATATTATCCTTATTACAGTACATGTAAGTACAACAAAATGTAAAACATATTTATACGCTAAATCACTTTATATGATTTCCTTAACATTCTTATAGAATGATAATTTAAAGACTTATTCCTTGTTTTTTTTAGTAAACAACAATTTTTAAATCTGTTCGTGCTTTTGTTTTCAGAAAAAAAAAATTCAAGCTGCAGTTAATAGGTATTTGATTCCATTACAATATCAGATTTAAGAAGTAATTCTGAAACTATATGCAATAAGTTATATTTTTTACATATTGTTTTATGAGCTGCTTGTCGAAGTATTTTTGATGTATGACTCAACAAACAAAAAAATCAACAAATTAATCACATTTATGACAATAGATACATATAATCATTCTAACAGTCATTACAGAGAAAATATGAAAAAAAAATCCTTACCCAGATGAATGATTAAATTTTGAATTCTTGAAAAAGCACCTGAAAGAATGCTTTTGTTCAAAATAAAAATTATCTCAAAAGTCGAATTATAATTAAGTTCAATTCAATGACAATAAAATAAAATTCTTTTGATTTCTCATCTTATTTTTTAACAAATCTGCAAAAGATAAATTTTTTTTTTAAATAAGTCCAATTTTTTGTTTTTTTCTTACAACTTTCATAATTTACTTTAAAATAGTTCATTTATCAAAATTATGAACAATTGTTAGCACACTATAAAAGTGGAAAGAATAATATATTATTTAATTTTTTTTAAATTTTTTAACTCGCAAAAACAAGAGAATAGGGAAGTTATTATAAAAGATATATTAGAAATAGCCGATAACTAGCATTCTATTCCTTTCTCTTACAGTTATTTGAAGAAAATGCTCGAAATTTTTATTCTTAAAATCTTTTATTTACTCAGTGAAATGCAAGTAATAAATCACATAAGAAAAAAAAGACTTTTTTTACTCGACATAAAACACAAACGAAGATCTGAGAGCAGTCTAAATAGATTTTTCTCACTATGTCATATTTATTTGATTATGTTTTACTAAATAAAAATCAACCACTTTGCTAAAAACTTTTCCTCTGTCAGAAAATTTAACTGAGGAAATCTAAAAGTCAACTGAAAACAAATTACTTTTGAATGATTACACTTGACAAAATAAACATTTTTTTTCAGATCTCATATCATTAGAAAAGGGCATACTGTAAAATGATCAGATAATTTTTAGATATCTAACAAATGGTATTTATAAATTTTTTTTATGCAAATATATTTGGTTTCTTTTCACTTATACCATCGTCGATTTATATTCAATGAACTATAGTGAGTAATTACGAGTCATGTTTTTCTTTCGTTGACTATTTTTAAAACCTTGACTTTTTTTAAGAGTGCGTATTTGAAAGTAACAATATATCTATAAGCTCTTTTGGCTTTAAATTTACATTTCTACAATTCGTTGGGAGTAGAATATTATTCATCATCATATTTTATGTCATAACCGTACTTTTATTTTAAACTTGAAGGAAAGCATAAATATGCATTATTAATTTTATCTTTGATTTAAAAAATACATGACATAATTATAAGAATTTAAATTGAAAAATAATTATCACAACAATAAATACTATACATTTGTTTAATTCTACTACACTGTAGTACATTTTTTTTCAAATCCAACATACTTTTTTTATTCTTTTGCTTAAATTTATTTCCTGAAATTTGTTCAATTTGATATTAAAATCAATTTCAAGGAATTAATGTATATGACCTCACTGTACAGTCAAAATTTTAAAAATAATGGTGCTTTTTAATGTATATGCATACCACAAAGTCAATATAATTGCACTATTGTTTACTGTAAATCCAAGTTACTAATTGGGTATGGATTTTGAAAAATTAGAACATTCATGAAGTACTTCATTTTTTAAATATTTGGTTTTTAAATATAAAATTATTATTAATAAATTTTTCAAGAAATAAAATTTCGAACACTTTCTCTCCATCTTTTGTGATCTTTGTGGTTTATTATTTTAACGAATTTATTGAATTTTTAAGTCAAACCATATACATAACTAAACAAAATTTTTAGCATTATTAATATTACATTTCAATCTGTTTAATGTTATGTAGTTAAAATTATCCATTTATTTTATTTAAATGTTTACTTATTTGTTTATAATTCAGAATTGAAATTATTCCAATTCATCATGATTTTGTAATAAAATAAATCTTGCTTTTAATTTAATAGACAAAACACTATAAGAGAGGTTAAATACTTAGTAGGCTTTAAGCTTATCAATAGATAATCTCTTACTAAATTTCAAAATGATTTCGTTGAATATGTAAAATAATTGAATTTATAATTTATATTTGAAATAGTGATCGGATTAAATATTTGTAAATCCATCTCCAGAATTCCAGCGAACTTCAACATTTAATCAACATCTTTGTTATAATTTTTAGATAAATCTTTCAGAAATGAAAAATCGAATAAATAGTTAATGAAGAAAATAATATGCATTTGTTAATTTTCTCTATTTATTATCATCTTAGAACATGGTATTGTTTCGGGAATGAGTTACAAAAATCCGTAGACGAAAAATTGAAATTTTATTTTCTGCACGAGCATCTCAAAGCATCAACGTTTAATAATGCGTTGCCATCGTATTTAAAAAAGTTATTAATTTTTTTAAAAATTAACTACAGCCAATGAAACCTAGAAAAATATCATTTTGAGCACGTGACTATATTAAATGAAATAACTAGTAATTGTCATATTTTTTTTAAAACAATAAATTCGAGATAAAGTTTTTTGGATCGTTTGCGATAGTAAAATGACTCATTCAATGAACAATTAAAAGAAATAAAAATATAATTTAACTTGCACAAGCACGGGGTGCTTGGTCGTTCAAGAAAATATGTTCTGACATGATACATAGAAATATACATATCAGATTTCATTTTAATATTTTTATAATATATTTCATCTTTTTTAAATAATCCATATACCTGAAAGAAATTAGCTATAATAAATCTAACATGATTAAAATAAAGCAAATTATTCATTATTTGATCTAAAGAAAGTACAGTATTTATTTATTTTTGCACATTAAAATTTATTCCCTGTTCATAACTCGAAAATGATTTTTTTGACGAAAAATTTCTGTTCTCGTTTAGCTCATTTAAAAATAAATCGTTTGAAAATATGTATTTAAATTCTTACTTTAATTGAATGCATATTCCATTTTTTGCCAGTAAATAAAATTATATTATTGTTACTCAAACTACATTTTAAAAATATATTTCCATTATTAAAAAATGTTTCCCTTTCGTTTATGTTTATTAGCAGCCATTCAAACCAGAGAGATGAAACTCAAATCAAAATCTCCAGGAACAAATTCAAAGCGATATCTCATACGATTAACAACATTTCTACGAGGCGACGAATCATAGATATTCATTCCTCGAAATTGAAATTTCGAGTCCTTTCTTCCAATCAGATCCCCTCAAAGCGGTTGAAGTGAAGAGGGGTTGGATTGTGGAGTGTATTTCATAATTGCTTCTAATTTGATGAAGGAAGTGGTATCTGTCTGTGAAAGTGATGAGTTGGGCAATACCATTCCTTTACTAATGATGGAGAGAGGGATGTGTTAATTTAATGATGGGGAATAATGAAAGTCTATCTTCGTACTTTGATATATGAGGAGATGTTATGGAAATTAAAATATTAAGAAATGAAAATATTGAAAAAATTTCTAGAATGGCATTTAATATATTTCATCTTGCTATAAACGATATGGTAATTTTATTTTTTTCCATATGTAGTATAAATATCGGATATTAAAGAAAAGTATTACAATGATGAAAATATTTATTTTATTATATAATATTTATTATTTAATATTTTGAAGAATGAAAATATAAATACCTGATTCGATAATGAAGTGTGACTGATGAGTGGTTTGAAAATAACTAAAATATAGCTTTTAATAGAATCGGACATATTTTTCAGGAATCAGATTGTAAAGTAATATAGGTTGCAAAATTATGCTATTTTTCATAAATGGCAGTTATGTAGTTTCCAAAGATTTCTTGAATGAATAAATGATAATAGAAAGCTGCTGTTATAACTGTAACTGTAAGGAAATGCTTATTAAAATGTTGTGAGAGGTAATAAATGAAGTCAAGATTTTTATGTACTTTCGAGGCGGAATTTAAATTAAATCTTATTAGAATAAAGGTGTAAATAATTTATATGAATTTTTAATTTGTAATAATTAATATTTCCAAAAACTAAAAACCTGCTTAATTTAAAATCTATGTAAGAAATTAATAGTTACTAGTTTGAATTATAATATAAATGTGTGTATGGTTTCGTTGAAAATATAATAACTACTGTATTTCATTGAAAATATATTTACTGTAAGTTTTATATACATAATTCGACTATGTTATGATATATTACTATGTAACTTTCTATACATTGATAGAGTACAAAAGAATGATACAAAATAATTAACCGTCAGTTATCTAAACAGGTAAGAAAAGTAAGAATAAAACAATTGAAAATATGTTATTTTAATAATTTCTTACTTAAATTATCCAATTTTCTAATAGCATACAAAGAAAATGAAAACATATCTCAAAGAATATTTTTTTTACAGTACAAGTTTTGATATTCTTAGAAATGTTTGGAATTCTTCGAGTATATTTAGCGTAGAGTGTACAGTTTCTTCCATTAAATGAAAAAGAATTGAAATATGTAAATAATGGATGGGTTTATATCCTCGTAAGCCCACCATATGACAAATGTTTTGTCTTCTAACGACACGTGTAATATTTTCAAAGATATGGAGGTCAGAACCTCGATGCACAAAGTTTTTTTAAGTTTTATTTTTAAGACGGATGCTAAATAAATTAATGATCAAGAAAGTGAAAAAAAGTTTGAAAATATATCTGTGAAACACTGACGTTTTAGGTTTTCCAGAATCTAAAAAAGCAATTTTGAATTCATGTTTACGTCTCTGTCACTATACCTTCATATGCATACAAAACACAAAAGAAATTTGTTCTATGGTAATGTTTTCTTTAAGAAGTCATTACATACAAAATTCATCGAAGGAAAGTATGTTGAATGGCATGAGCTAGAAAAAGATTACTATAAAAGTATACCTTTTTTGTAGATGCAATCTGGTATACAACTTTATCAATATACTTACAGATATATTCTAAATTTTGGACCAAATGAATAAAAGGACATATGATTTGGCTTATGCATTCACTTGCATATGAATAGAATGATGAAAAATTACTTTTAATAAAGAATTCTTGTCATAATATGTTTTTTTATATAAAATGAGCATATAGTAGTTTTAGGTATAATATAAAAATCTCAAGTTTTGGTTTCGAATATAATTTATGTCTGTCAAATTATTCATACAAAGAATTGCTCTCAAATACATAAATGGTTTTCTTCCTTATATTATAATACGCAAAACTTGCGAAAGTCAATTACTATCTGTGAAAGTCGGAGGGGGGAGGGGGGAGTTTGACAGCCAGCCTTAGCCATCAAGTTTTGGTTTTTTTCCATTTTACTCAAGTAAATTATGGTGAAAGGATGATAAGTATAGGAACATGAAATGAGGGGAAAAGAGTTTATAATCGAACCTTATAAGAAATTTAAATGCAGAATCTTCTTGCTTTTTCACATGGGGCAATGTTTCCACGTCTTGTACAATTTTTTAAAACATTATTTAAAAAAATTAATTGCTTTTTTTTGGAAATGAAGTTGTTATTTATATTTAAATCATATGTTTGATTTACAAACCACTTCTACTGATATATTTATCGTTTCTTTTGGATTACAGAATATTTCTTCCAAAGATAGATCTGCAATTTTTAGGACTAATCTTGACTTCATACAGAATGATTTTCCAATTGAATATCTTTATGATCTGGGTTTTTAAATATAGATGTCTATTCAAAACTGTCTCCAAACATTGGACTTTTAATATTTTATAGCGTAACCCGAGTCTTTTGGACAGGCTATATATATATTAAATGATCAGGAATAATAATGGAGCGAATAGATCTTTTGATATATTGGTTGTTTTAATTTATTAATTCCAGGAATATTTCTAATATATTTATTACTTTTCTCTACTTTTTTCGATAAAATTAATTATAAGCTTAAAACTAAATGACATTCATTAAAGTTTTAATTAAAACGTATTGATAAAAGCTGCCTCTTAATTAAAAGTTTGATAGAAAAATATGTTTTTCTCCTTATTTTATTCTAAGATAATATTTGGATAAAATTTCGATTTTATCAAAATATCTAAACAATAAAAAAGGATTTATAATCAGTATTCTTCAATTAATATTTCAATAAACAACATACATAAAATATTTCATATAAAATTGTAAACATAATAAAACAATTTTTTCAGTAAAACTGTCACAAAAACTAGAGTAAAAAATATTTTAATTTTTTTCTTCATGATTGAATAGAACTTTTTCCCCCAAAAAAAACTATTTAGCAGCTATTTTCTGAGAGGTGAATGCAGCCAAAAAATAATTATTTCATTTTGTATGAAAGAAAGAAAATTTCTGTTTTTTCAGTCTTTTAAAAAATAAAACTCACTTCAATTCCATTTTTCGCTTCAAATCAGTTTCCCTAAGCTGAATAATGTAATAATTACAAAAAAAAGGCTGTTTATTCTATACCATTGCTAAGTTAATTTTTTTCCATTAGTGTGCATGATACGAAAAGGTATTTAAAATTATTCCTTCGGTTTCGATAGACTGACTAATTGATGAACTTGCCATGCTTCCATTTTGGCTTTTAATGAGAAGTAATTACATTTCTATGCTTCAATAAAAGCCAATAATGTGTATTTCTTGGATATTTCTAGAGAATATTATAT
>JAOUZG010005720.1:0-16792 GCA_026289955.1 Argiope argentata | reverse complement strand
AATATATATGATAAAGTATTATATATTATATTATGAAAGGAAAGATATTGCTTTGGCAACATTGCCAAGGCATTGGAAGCTGGAATCTGCTTAGGAAAGCTGTTACGTGCCCTATGCAAAATACAGGTTGTGACAAGAAAAGAATTGTGTACTTTTCCTGATTGGTGTATTGTTTTGTCAGTGTGTAAAGCACTGCAATTGTTACTGATACTGATTGTAAATATACTGCATCTAAATCATTCGCAAAATATTTTTGGGGTATGCGTAATTGTTTTTTGAAGTATACTATTGTAAAGATTTCAGAATATAGGTTAAAAAGCGAACTGTTTACATCTTTTAACTTACATTTTTTTTTCTAATAAATCTTTGTAGCTTACATTGTAGTCTTTTGACATATATAAACTACCAGTACAGAGGCTTCTGTTTTAATTTGAAGAACTTTACCAGCATCTGTCTATATGATATGCATGAGGTAAATGAAGGGTTTATCCATCAGAAGTGAGAAAATGCATATTATAACAGGGATTTTTTTGTATTGGGAGGGCAAATAAATGATTTAATAGAACAACTTATCCGGTTTTCTGTTATTCGGCCTATAATTCCGCCACATTAGGGTAGACACGCGGGAGTGAACTGCACTTAAGTTGTTTTCTGAATGTGAAATCACGGTTAACACATATTAGCCTAAGACATGCTACAAAATAAATCATAATAACGAATAAAACAGCACAGCGGTAGATTTTACAGGCAGAGAAGTGAATGTAATAAAAATATCAGGACATCATGGATGTAGATTTCGCTCGCATAGCTTTTTGAAAACAAAACAGCAATTCGACTTCTTACTAAAGAAAATTCACATGAGATCTCATAAATCGTTACTATCCTACTATAAAATGTAATTATTGATATTTCAGAGCAACTAGCTGTTACACAATTAGAACAAAGAAATTCCAAACTGAATTTTCAAGTATCAATTCCTCTTCTACTGACACTCTTTTACGATGCCAAAATGTTCTGATCTTAATTAAGAAAATTTTAAATTACCATTCGAAGAGAGGAGTCAATATATTATTTAGTTTTGACAAATCCACCTGATTATTATGCTTAATATCAAGATATTTCTTCTTCCTATGATCCACGACCATAACTGTATGAGTAACCCCCATTTATTAATGTTTGGGAGAATTACGGTCAGGAAACACTGATTAGGATGAACTGGGATAGAGATTCACTAAAAGCTCTCTGTCGATATTTCATGAAGTATGCTGAAATGGGCTTTACCGAGTACATCAACGAATTTAATAAAATTCTTTATAAATGTAGATTCCATCTGCAAAATTTTTAAGACAATTAATACTATAGTTTTGCTTAATAAAACTTAAGAAATGCGACAAGAAATCTCTTAAAGTGTCACCTGTCTTGTTATTTGATACTATAACGAATAGTTATTGATACCCTCTTGGTCGTTTGAATGATATTATCTAAATTTCACTTCTGCAGTCGCGGAATTCGCAATCAGGATAGAAGATTTTTGAAAACACCAATTTCTTTAATATCTGGTGTATTCAAAACCTCTAAATTCTAAACAATTTCTATTTTTATTTTATTCTTTGAACATATATAGATCTCTGTTAAGATAGATAAAAACTTATTTAATATCTAATAAAAAAATCATAAAAACTTTTCATTAATATGGTCTCGACACAGATTTATTTTCCAAATTTCTAGTGCATCTATTTTATACAAAAGTGTCCTTATCTTTCAGAAATCATTTATTAATTTCTATAAAAAATTGAAAGTTGGTTTTTGTAAAAAAGAATTAAATATTTTATTATTCAGTTTTATTATATTACTATAAAAGCATCAAGCATGATTTAAGTGAAAAAAATTATAATTTAAAAAAAAATCGGAAAACCTTAATCTGTTGGTTGTTTTATATGATAAAAACTTCCCGAAATAGCTAGTTGATGACTAAGCATATAGAAAAAAAATTACAAGTTTAAAAAAGGAAAATCTAATTTTTTTTGTTTCAAAAGTGTTCAATATATATCTTCAAGATACTTTTGAAATTTTTAATGCTTAAGCATTCTAAAATACATAAAAACTAAATGTTATGATTAAATTTGATTTGAAAAAACAATTGAAAACTTTTTTCTACTTTAAAATGTATGAAAATGCTTATAAGGTTAAAAAAAAGTTTTATTATGTACCCTTTTGATGAAGTAAAAATTGAAATTAATGTATTTACTGAAAACTGGGATGCAAAATCAACTCTTTTCTAAATATTTATCCTTTTCATTACTTTCATATGCATAATATTTATATTATTTACATTTCCTAAAACTGCTTATAACTATTTGCTTAGAAAGATAAACGATATCTTTAAATAATAAAATAAAATGCTTTCATTTATTTAAACCATAATTTATTCACAATTTTTCTTATACAGAAAATTTAAAAATGTACTTTTTTTCTGAAATGTTAAAAATGTAGCATTAAACATTAATGTTCAGCTATTTAGCTCCAAGATATGGTTGCCACTAAACAACTTGTTTTGTTTAAAAAATATTTACCTCATCCCTGAAGAAGCAAATACAAAAATGAAGAAATAATTTTAAAATAAAACAAAATTGATGTATTATATGATTAAAACATGCAATAACTTATAGATGAAATACTAATTAACTATAAATATGAACTTGTGACAATATAAATGAAGAATTTAGTTGAATCCAAAAGGTAAAAATAAAATTATAATGTGAAAGTGTATCAATAGATTTATATTCCAAATTAATAGTTTGATGTATCATAAACTTGGTTTGAAAAATCATATTTTTGAATAAATTCTACTGAAAATAATATTTATGGTGAGATTTATTTTGTAAAACTTTAAAGCTAACGGAAATTAATTATATCGACTTTTTATTTCCCCCTCTTTTCTGTAGCATTGTTATATATCATTTGAGAAAATTTGTAGCACGAAATTTATTCCATTCAAGCGAATGCAATTTAATTAAGGGAAAATAATTATATTTTGTGATTTGAAGCTCAAATTGAAAAGAATAACTTAGTCAAGTCTATGTAAATCCCATCATATTAAATCAAGCATATATCGAATTCTAATACTTTTATAATTCTTAAAGTAAAATACGTTTCTACATAAAAATGCTCTAATCAGTAACTCAGTTGATTAAAGTTTGATTTTTCACATGAATGCAAATCATAATTTCATTGAATTCACAGAATTCGTAGAAAGAGTCTAATTAAAGGTAAAAGGATTTTTTTAGCTTAGCATGTAAACGTTTGCTTTAAACCTTACTTTATTTTTTTTCTCCGTCCATTGCCTGATTTTTTTTTTTCCTTTTTGGAAAAGTTTTTCATCTCAGCTTTGATAATTAATGTATTCAACTTAAAATAACTTCTTAAAACTTAAGCAAGTAATTGGATTTTTTTCTGCTTTTGTGAACATTCTTCTTTAAAACTGTTATTAAAAATATGAATAAAGGCAATGTATTAAAAAAGAATGAAAAAAAATGTATTTTTTTATTCATTCCCATTCTAATTTAGACATAGATTAATGATTCATTAGCTTCAATTGAGAACATAAATTATTCAGAATAATGGTTTAAATGGTTAAATACGCTTCTGTACTGATTAATTCGTAAAAAAAATTCAGATTTTTTCATGATGATGTATAGGTTAAAATCTTCATTACCTGCCTTACTTTACTTCATGAAAAGAATATCAGTTTCTAATTAACGTAAAACTACTCAACCATATGTCATTATAAAAAACTTAGCATGATATGTTTAAATAAATATTTTATATGCCACTTTATTTAGTAGATAGTAATAGGACAAGAAATATAATATGCTTTTAATTACTCATTTGCTAATTACAGTTAGATTCAAGAATATTCAAATGCCAATTTTAAAGCCTTTACGAGTTTTCTAAATATATGTAGCTAATATTTCATTTCTTCCTGAAATAAATAACGAAATAAAATAGAGACTTACATATACCTTAAATATATATATATTATGCCCAAAGTATTTTAATTCCTAATGAACCCTTTGATATTAGTCTTTAACAAAATATTTTAGTAGAGTGTAGATAGTTATACTATACTAAAATATTTTGTTAAAGAAAGATATTACTGGTATGCAAGTTAAGTTATATACATATTTCAGTCGACCCTTTCTTTAAATTTGATTTCTATCTTACAAGTGATTGTTAAGAATTTAGACAGAACTAAAAAAAAATGAATTAAAAAACGAGGAATTTAAATAAGAAACAGATATGGATTCTAGTGAAATTAAAATTTGAATCAATAAACTTAGAAATACTGATTAAAATAAATAAATGATAAAATTCTGACATTCTTTTCATAAATCAGTGATTTAAAGAAGATATAATTAATTCCTCATTCATTTCAAATGTTCAGGATGTATTTAAAATATGAATGAAATTTTTTGTTCTCTACAATTACTTTTGATTCATTAGTTTAAATTGTTTAATTGAAACTCATTTTACTTTTAATAAAAAAAACTTCTTTGAACAGAGAAGGACAATTGAAAATGAAAACAAAGAAAAATATAAGAGAAATTGAAATTATTCTCTCGGTATGTGAAGGTTCTAATAAAATATCTGAAAAATTCGTAAACAATCAAAAAATTATATTTAAATACAATTTTAAGATCATATGACACTCACATTTACCTCTTTTATGTATAACCATTAAGTTTTAATCTGTGTTAAGAAAAATAAATACTAATTTTTAGAATATTTTTTAAGAACTATACGATTTAGACATACGATTTAATGTGTTGAATTATCTGTTATGACGACTGAGCGAACTTCAACCACATTATTTATATTAACATGAACTACTTGTTTCAATCTTATCGATATTTTGGTTCAAAAAGAAAAAAAAACTTTTAATTAGGTATTAATAAAATCTTAGGGAATTTACTAATTTGATATTGTTTAGATGTCCATGTTTCTTAGTTAAATTATTTAATGCTTACAATAATTAGTTTTATTATTTAAGATTAAAAGTTTCCCATAATATATAATAACATTTAGTATTCTAATGTTACTATTAATGGTCTTAACAAATTTCAAATGAGTGAATTTAAATAATTTACAAGGTTTAGTTCTTTCTTTATTATTTCTCAAATAACCATGGAAAAGATATTTTAATCCATGCAACAGTATATTTCTTTTTATTTTGAACTGTAAATTTTTTACCTATTGCATAGTGTGTTATCGACTGATTAAATTATTGCATCATATTTTTACATATATTAATAATGCTACTGAGGAAATGTTAAATGCACATGGTGCATTTGACTTTCTAAAAGAACAGAACCAAAAAAAAATTGACTCAAATCATTTTATCCACCTGTGTGTATATACATATAAAGACTAAAAATAAAAATAGAACAATTTTTTAAGCCTTAATCTTATTATAAATTAAATTTTTAGGAGTAATAAATTTTGACTATTATAGCACCGAACCTGCAACTATATTATTGAAATAAAAAATTAAAATATATGTATTAAATTTTAAATAATAATAATAATGAAATAATATATATATATATTTAGAGAACACCTATGCTGCTACTGCTAAAAATATAATGGAACATAGACGAACGCAACCAAAGTAGAAATCAAAGTCAGCTAAAACGAAAGTAGGTAAAAGTTAAAGTATAATCCTGTATGTAAAAGAAATCCGGTTTGATGGCTTTTTCAAGGGTCACCATCAGGCAGGGATTCCAAAAAGAGGGATTTTTTTTCTGTGGACGGTTTTGACTATTGTCTAAAAATGAAAGTCTGTCATGAGCCGAAAAATTCCCAAGCTGAAAGTTAAAATCAAATGTACTGAATCACAGAAAAAACCAAGAGCAATCAATTTTAGACACTAGTCAAATCCTTTTACAGGAGAAAAAAAATCCTTCTTTTTGGAATCCCTGCCTGATGGTGACCCTTGAGAAAGTCATCAGGCCGGATTTCTTTTATATTAGGGTTCTACTTTAGCTTATCCCTACTTTAGTTTTTGCTCACTTTCATTTCTACTTTGGTTGCGTTCGTCTCACTCTCATATGCACTTTGTCCATTATTGCAGGGAAAAAAGTCCACATAATTTATGTAGCATTTTCTTGCGAGAAAAATTATTTTTACTAAAGTGGCAGTTATTCTTATTAACACAACAAATCAAACATTGCAGTAATAAGAATGTAATATGATTATTTCATTCGTTAACATATTTGAAGATTAACTTAATTCCAAATGCCAAGGGATATCTGCAATGAATAATCAATGCTTACTCAAAATAGAATACAAATACCAAACTATTTCATCTCTAAATTGCTTAAGCAAATATATTTTTAAATAACTGATGGAAAATCTGATGTTGTAACTAAAATTTAATAATTTATTCATAGAAATAAAAATTGTCCATTTCAGCCAGAAAAATGCAAATGTTTGAAAAGCAATATATTTATGTAGTGCAATAACTTCATTTCATTTATCTTTCAGATTTTCTTCAATGATGAGGAACTATTTAACTATTATTTTAATTTTTAATACATCGAAAATTCTAACATCTTACTATACATAATGGTATGAATATAGAGGACAGATTTATCATTCTCACTCTCTTGAATTTGATGTTTAGTCCTCGAGAGACCTCTCTAAATATAAGTTTTATTTCATTTCTACCTTGCTGTTTCAGTACGGCCTAATTTATCAATTCTGTACATAACTTTTCCTTAGATGCAACTAAGTGTTTATCATAAATCATTAAGTAGTTTTATTTTATAATTATTATATCAACATCCAACTGTCGAAAACAGAGTTCTTACGTAGGAATAAAATGAATTAAATGCTATGCTAATTAATTAAATGCTATTAATAATTACGTTATGAGCAATATTTTATAGTTTGGTATATTATGAAAAAAATAATTTTTTCGTCATTCAGTTATTCAAACTGTAAATTATTATAATAAAAAAAAATCAGTTATTCAAAAAGAAGGGATAACTTACATTACTTATATTTTTTAGAACGATCTTATGTTTAGAGAAATTTTATATATCATCCGATTGAGGAGATTTAAAGAATTTTCATCTTTGCTTTAATATAATACTATTACTAGCGGCGTTCTTTTTTGAGGATGAAATAGATTTACCACAGGAAAAATCTTCAATGTGATATAGTATTTCAAATGTGAATCTATTATCTTATTGCAACATTTATTTATTTGTAAATTCAAAAAAGAGTCGCTTTGTCGTGCGTTATGTTGTGAAGAATAATATAATTTTTGGAATATAATAAAGAATAATTCTTCATCACTTGGTATTTTATTAAAACAATTCTTATATATAAAAAAAGGATTATTAAGTTTCATCAAGATATAGATGAAGATAAATGTATAGCTGATTAAGAAATTTTATAATTTAGCATATGGATAGTCCCATTTCAAGTTACTGTTTGTGTGTACAAAACAATTCAGAATGGGAAAAGTTATTATTTGCGATTCGTTATGACAAGATTAAATCCAATGTCACGCTACAATACGCATTGTTTTGTTAGTTCAGGAAAAAAGATACTTTGTCATATACAAATTTATGATTTGTTCAAGAAATTCATAGAAGATGATTGCGTATGCAGTTTTATCTTATGAATAAAATAAAATTTCTAATTTAAACCGAACTCTTTTCGAAAGCTGTCAAAGGAATTTCTTGAAGTCGAGCTTGGAATTGCACAATCAGTTGCATGCTACACTTGCAACGCTTCAAAATCTGCAAATTCAGTTTGTTACAGCAGCAAGCTCAATAATAGACAATTACATCAAGTTTAATGTATATCTTCCGATTTAATATATATCTTGGAACAAATTGAACTCATAGCAAATCATAGATTAAAATTTACACTTTTTTTCAATTCAAATATGTCTTATCGATGATATGTCATTAAATATTTTAACTATGTTTCTCGCAGAATAACCTTGTTTTTCATACAATTTTAGAAATATATTTTTAACTAGAAATTATTACATCCGAATTAATTACACAAGAAGGGACAATTATTAAAGAAAATAGTAATAATATGTTGTTTTTGTTTTGATTTTGAAGAAGGTTTTATGAGATTTTGGAAATTATTCATTAACTGAACTACATATCCATACTTGATTATTTTTAATTTACCTGAAAAAAACTGATTTTATAGATTTTTTTCTTGAAATTGATTGACAAATATCTTCACGCAAAGCATTAACTATTTTTCATTTAAAATTTATTAAATGCAAAAGACTTTGGATATATATATATATATATATATATATATATATATATGATGAACGAATTTAGATGCTGAAATTTGTGTTAGTGCAACACTGATTTATGTGCTATAGAATGATTTTTTAATGCATGTCTAGTGATTTTTAGTTGATTAAATATGGATTGGCAATATAAGTTATTAGATGATTTTAAGAAAAAGAATTCAGAAAAATATTTTTTTCTGAAAACTTCAAAAAGTTCACAACTAGAAAAATTAGTATAAATAAGAAAGTATTCTTTGAAATAACATGCATAACAGAAATCTATTATTTTCAAAGGGAAAGTAAAATAATGTTTTTCAAAAAAAATCAGAGACGATTTTTCTTTTCTGTTTCAGTCTTCAAAAAGTTCTTGAATATTTACTGTCCATCAGAATAAAATATTTTAACACTATGAAGCTCATTGTAAGCGTGATGCAAAAGTTTTAGTTATCTTATAGATGCTATATTATATAAAAAGATAAAAGTAATCCAAAATTTATCTGGCATGTTACAGCAAGCTGTTTCTAAACTGTTTTCTTAAAAGTTATTAAAGGAATTTTTAAAGAGATAGTATCAGTCACTAGGATATTTTTTTTTTCGTTATCTCGCTTGATAAACTATTCAGCGGAAGTAACTACAGCTAAATTATTTTTAACAAACTGAATTTTTCTTTATGCATTTGATAATCATTATTAAAAGTATTTTCGAAATTCTGAAGAGGTGAAAGCAAGACAAAGTATTTTTATATTAAGTGAAAATTATATAAAATGGTATAAAATAAATCGATATTTTCCTTACATCTCCAGAAAGAAATTGACGTATTTTAGCATTTATAAAACAGTTCTTAAATTAAAAATTTATCGATACAAACCTGTCTTTACACTTACTTTTATTTATAAAAAGTATACTCTTCATATTTCCTAAGAAATATATAAATATTCATACATTAAGTGCACATGCAGAGTTAGTAAGTTCTTTTAATTTGGTCAATTGAATAAAAAAAATTGGAGAACATTTTTCCCACCTAATTTACAAGGGCTTTTTTTATTTTCTTTATCAATGTGTGTGTATGTGTGTGCTTATATTGCGTATGTATGCATTAATAATAAAAATAATTGTAATTCTTAGAACTCTGATTTTCGAAATTAAATTTTAAAAATATAAATAATTATCAATGTGTTCATTTCATTAGCCAGATATAGGAAAAAAGAATAAAGAAAACTAGTTCAACAGTTATCAGTACTTCAAGTAATACAGTCCCTTACTAAAAATAATTATAGAATTGTGAGCATAAAAAGATACAAACTTACCTCAAAACTGTCTTTATTTGTCAAAAAAAATGAAATTTGTCGAATATTTATTCCACTAATTTTTAAAAAAATAATATGTTGCTCGTACAATACGGAGCGAAAACAAATTTCATATCATTTGATTCATTTCTGCAGCTTCAGTTTCTTTTTTTTAAAAATATTGAAAAGAACATTAGGCAATAGTAACAAAAACATAAAAAAATATTAAGAACAAAGAAATTGCAAGTTTACAATTTGATTTAGAAGTCGAGTATCAAATTTTAAATTCAGAAAATTTATAGGTTACAGTTAATTTCGCATTTCTTTTCAGATTCCTTACCAGGTTCTGAACAAAATAAAATACAAACACAAATGTGTTTCAACTAAAGTGATAAAATAGGTTAGTATTTACTTGGAAACAATTCAAGATACAGCTTATTCTATAGAATATACAATGCGGCACATTGTTTATGAGAAATATTCAAGTTTGTATTTATTGTACAGATAAAGTTAGTAACATAGTCAGTGCATTTATTTTATATAGTAGTAAATGTTTCTTCTCTCCTGTGCCTATCAATTATTTACACTCTCTGCCACATTTTAAACTATTTTGTAAGTTTCTTGCTATATAAACGGTCTTGATATTACGGTCTTTCATATAAAAACATTTAATAAAATATGAGAAACCTTGCGTTTGCGGAAGGATAAAAATCTAATAGATTATTTTTATGAAATAGTTTCAAGCTAATTGGATAATATAAAAATTAAATTAAAAATTAAAATTGCTAAATACAACTTATTACAATTTTTCAATAATAAAGTGTATTTCTCCAATTAATGTCGAATTTCTGATTTTTAATAATTGTGTGATTTTGAGCTATCTTTTTTAATTATTTATGCTTGAAAAATTCATTACTCAAAAAAGGAATAACTGAATTTTAATTATGTAAAAGTATTTTAAATTTATTCTGACATAGTTTTTCGCTATACTTATAGATACATTAAGCCTGATTTTATTGCCTTATTTTATCGAGATTTATTTTGATTCTAAATACACACAAAAAAGTTCTTGAACTACTAAACGAGATAAAAGAGGTTAGTACTTTTAGATAGATAATTTGAATTAAACCTTTTTTTAGCTGGATTGTGATTCCTCGTGCTTTATTGGTTTTGACAAATATGCTGTCATACTAAAATAATTGTAAGTGCTCTTAAACCTGGAAAGTCATTAATAGTTTTTATCATTTACATCACATTTTTGCTATTTTTCTACTTATTTACATAATTTTTTCATTTTTTTTCAAATTTACATTTATGTATCTGCAATATATCATATTTATTTGTAACGCATGAATATTGTAAATTATTTGATTTACTGCATGATTATCGCATTTGATGAAATCATAAGAGAAAAAAATCAAATAATAAAAATTGAAAAAAAAAAGAAACGTAATAATATTTTAATAGAAGATCAGTTTAAAAATATTTACAACTAATTAAAAATTTAAACTCGAATGCATATTAAGTAGTTTGTTTTTTGACAAAATTATTGCTTGACAAAGAATTAAAGGATGTAAAATAATTATGTGCAAAAGGTTAAAATAATTTTGTTACTAATTAATTCGTTTCATATTATGCTAAATATATAAAATGCAAATGTATATACTTATCTTTCATTAATAAATTCTACCTTGGGTGTAGTATATATTCAATAAAAATATATATTTCCTAGATTATGATATCAAAGGTATGCATAACTATATTTCAAAAAATAAATTGTGGAAACTGCATTTGAAGAATTATTTTCAAGATATAATTAAAAAAAACTAAATTATAAATCTAAAGAATGCTGTATATCTCATATGAATTGACAAAAGTAACAAATTTAGATATATTGATGAATTAAGTACTTTTTTATTTTCGCCTTATTTTTAAATTTCTTTAAATTCCATTTGATGAAACATTTTCAAAAGTTATTTTAATCTTTTAGAATGTTTATGTAATATCTATAATTAAAAAAGAAAGTCTGTCATGACCCGAAAAATTCCCAAGCTGAAAGTCTAAGATAAAAATCAAATGTACTGAATCACAGAAAAAAACCAAGAACAATCAATTTTAGACACTAGTCAAATACTTTTACAGGAGAAAGTCAAAGAAAGTCTAAGATGAAATTATGAAGAGAGAATTCTCATGATACAAAGCGAATGGTTGTAGAAATAGTTTATGTTTTTTTTTTTTTTTTTGAAATATTGGATGACCATACTTTAAATATAATCAACAATGTGTTCCCATTTTTAGTTTCAAACGAAATTGTGTACCTTTTCGATGGAGTTCCTATATAATACCGCTTATAAAAATTATATTAAAAGGCATAATATTAAGAAATAAGACTTTTTAAATAGTTATAAAGTAAAACATCGAGATGATAAAAATCAATGTTTATTACAAAATTTCATATATCACATATATTATTATATATATTATATACCATTATGCATAAAATCCAAAAATGTTCCAGTTAGAAGTAGATCTTATTTAAAATTGTTTCATTATTGCACTGAAGCAAAACGAATGATACAAATCAAACATGTATGTTGTTATTATATTTAAAACATTGAGAAATCCATTGTCTGAATTTGTCACTTTTAGTCTCCAAATGCAAACTATTTCTCAGTAACTATAGAATTCACTTCTAATTTGATAGAAACAAAAAACTAATAAAATCCAGACATTATAACTTTTCTATTTCATTAGATTGGACTAGACTGGATTTGAATTTCTGGTGCAAGATCCTGATATAGGATTTGCTGCACCGAAAAAGCTTAAAATTTTCCGGGTAAGATCTATTTCATTAGATGAAGATTGATCGATACATAATTATATCTTGAATTATATACCTTAAGGTTAATTTAGATCCTAGTTTTTCTAGACATAATTTGATGTTATTGATGTAAAGGGCGTATTTACAATTTATGATATAATATGAGTACAATAAAGGTAAAGTAAATTGATACATAGTTTTGCATTGCAATATAGGAATTGCGATATTTACCTTTGCAGGATTCTTAACAAAAGGATTTCATACTTATCTCAAATATTTCCATAATACAGCATTTTTAATTTTGTGTAACCAAGCGGTCTTTATTTTCTGAATAATCCTAGTATGTATGCAAGTTAAAGCTTGAGCCTCTTACTTATTTTTTAAATGACCGAAGCATTCAATCATTTGATTTACAAATAATATTTGTTTTATATTTAAGCTACATTTTTATGCTAAGCAATGGCGATTTAATAAAAAAAAATTCAAAATACCATTGAAATACGGAATGTTTTTTTCTCTTCAATGGATAGGATTTTGCATTTTTGTAGGATATATTTCTTTACCACGAATAAAATATATACCGGTTAGTATTTAGCATTATTTATTGAAGAAAAAGATTAATTTGAAATATTAATTAATTTTAATTGCTAAGAATTGCAACAAAAAGTAAAACTATCCAAGAAAAAGTTTTGTTATGAGAACGGTTTCGTAAGTATCCTAAAATGCAATCACAAATTGGCCTTTTTCTTGTCTGATGCATTTTTTGATGCATCGAGCATTTTTTTTTTCAAATTAAAAAATTAAAAATGTCGGCGAAAAGGATAAAACAACTACTGAGTTTTAAAATATTGATTTCAAACAAAATCACTTTGGCTTATATGCAACTGCTGCATTATGATAATTTATTAAATATTTTAAACATTAATAATATTGAGACCTGCAAAATATTTTGAACACTATGTTGAAGGTGAAGAAATTTTCTTGTTTATACAGGATTAAAAAATCAATAGTAAAATAGAGTTAGTAGTTATTCTATTCAAAATAAAATTGATGACGATATCAAAATATCCAGCAACAAATATTCCATTCGAAACCAAACGCAAATTATTACGGCATTTGAGATAAGGAGATTCATCTTAGTGGCAAATTATCAGAACTGATAACGAAATTCGTCTAATATTTAGTGTTATAACCATTCTCTCATTCTTAATTGCAGGAAAATAAATGACAAGTAAATGAAAAAAGGTCAAAATTTAGAAACGTGTATGTCCTTAAACGTTATGAGATTATCCATTAAAAAATAATGATTATCAAACACGGCCGATTAAAAAATCATCGGGCATTTTGATAATTATTCGTAAAGATTAACGAAAAAGGCTTCTGACATTTTTTTTTCTCTATACATCGAGTAAATGAAATTCAATCGTATGGAAAAAAGACGTGGATTCTATGTGATCGATTAGCTTCCAGGAAACATTTGACTGCTTCCCAAGCGTTTCTACTGAAAATAATAAAATACGATCTCCTCTGGTTTACCAAATTAAAAGATAAGAATATAAATGAATTAACTCCCGCTAAATTTAATTTTAACTTTTCTTAACTATCCTTAGCATCTTTCAAATTAAATTTATTGACGATGGTGTATTTTTTAAAAGTCGTTGTTAAACATAACACTTGGCATTTTTTGCCATATGCTCTATGTAACTTCAGAACTTGAATGCATTATTCGAACGGATATGGACTGCCTTAATTTAAATTTTTATTGTTTGAAAATTTGGTACTAGTTTTTTCTGAGCTCTTTACTTCATCTTAAGAGCATTAAACAATTTGAGAGAGCTATATAACTGTACATGCAGTTAATTACGTAAAAAGGTTAAAAATGGTGAAACGATTTTTTTTCGCTTTAAAGGTTTTTTTATAGCAGAATTTTGGGTTAGTATTAATATTGAATAAAAAATGATGATATTCCTTTTTTTAATCATGCAAAGCTATTTTTAAAAGACGCTTATTTCTCTTTCAGAAGCACCAGAGTGTAAAATTTCTATTTTTATAATTTTTAATAGGGACAAATCTTACGTTTATACTCTAATTGTATTTACATTTACAAATGTGTTTATAAAAGAGATTGGGAATTGTTAAAATAATGTTTTTCTTTTCTCAGAATTATTTCGGCCTTTTTTTCTGGTTAGCCTAACACACATTTTTTTTAATTAATCAATAATTTTAATGAAATATTTTTTATATTGAAATGTTTGAAAACACTCTTCGTGTAAAAACTCATATCATTTTTCTATATGTTCATAGAAATAAAATATAATACCTAAATAAAGTTGGTTTTGAAAGGACAATTGTATGCTGATTGTCCCTAAAATTTTCTTTATTTATTAATATATACTATATAAAGAAAATAGAACATTTGCTCTAGCAATATATATTGATTGTTTTCACAAGGTACTTTTAATTTTCTGAGAAAACAATAAAGTATCTGCTTTTATTAAGCGAGACTGTATAAAGACTCGAGGTGACTATATTGAAAGACATTAAGATTCATATAAAAACTATATAACACTCTTTTATTAAGGATATAGTTTTTAAAAAAGAATTCGGAAAATTAAAACTAAATTGTTGTGGATACAAATCATATCAATTCAGTACGAATTCAACAAGGAATAAAAAATCCAGCTATTTTCCATACTACACACGATAAATTTTTACTTTTAGGATATAGTACGTAATAAATTACTACTTGGTGGAAAAATAGACTTATTCTATTAATAAAATACTAATCAGTTACTGAGGTACACTACTTGAAGGGTATGGAGTATTAAGTTAATTTATTACATGTTGTTAAAAAGTTTTCGGTACTTACTTATTATACCTTCCTAATTTATCGCCAAACTTAAATTCGTCGCCAATGAGTTGCTAAACCGCCATTTATGGGAATCCGGCAATGGTATAAACCGTCTATCTTTATCGCCAAATTTAAATCCGTCGCCAATGGGTTACTAAACCGTAGGCGATCGTTTGCGAAAACTGTATAATACGTAATAAGGTATTACACCATCGGTATAGTACGTACCAAGTTTTCATCGCAACAACCAAAATTTACACATGTTTAGCGAACACTTTCTGATTAATTCATAAAGCTAATTACGTCATTTTACCAGAGCATTCTCAGGGAGACTAAATCAACTTAATAATGTAAGGAGGTCCTTTCAACTAATGATTTTCTCAGGCATCCATCTATAAGGGATTTTGTCAAATCTGTATGATTGAGAATTAAAACAATTTTTGGTACCATTCAAGTTCAAATAGATAATTGTGACTCTCCAGAATACTTTTCCGTCCAATCACATTGTTCTTTGGATTTGTACTTTTTTCTAATCTGAGAAAACAAAATTATCCCTATTCAATCCATAAGTTAATTAAGACAGGTACTTTTGAGAAACAATTTTTTCAAAGTAATATGCCCTTTCTGTCTATATAAATAAATAAATTTGACTGATCTGAAAACATACATTCTCAATGGTCTATATAAGGTATATGTGACATGTAGTACCACATTGACTCTTAGTATTTACAAATTCCTTGAATCGTTATTATAGTTACTGTATACATATTATGCTTCTACTTTCCCTGCATTGAAAATGTTGCAGGAAATATTAATGAAAACGTTAAATACTAGTTGCAGAAAATGTTATAAACCTGAATTATTTCTTGACTCGTGAGTCATGGACATATTATTTCAGACGAATTGTATATTAATATTCCATACAAATTCGCAATCTATCACCTTTTAAATATTGTTTATTGAAATAATCTTATTTATGAGAACAAGGGAATTTATCTACTTACAGACAATTTAATTGCATTTACAAAATCTCTTATAAAATTTTACTTTTATTCCGTTTTCATCAGAATGTTAATCGAAAAAAATCTAATTTTACATAAATTTAAAAAAAAACGCAATTGTTATGTGTTAATAATTTCAATATATTGAAAATTATCAAATATTTAAATATTCTTGAACGCATGATGAACCGCGTTTATTGTATTTTGTTATGAACTTGCAATGTTATTTTCACTATGGATTGTAAACGCCTGTAGTAAATCCTTGATAATAATGTAACAAACATTGCCAGAACTTCCTTATTGGAAATTAATCCATTACCTGCCTGCCACTAACTGTGAGTTGATAGGCTTCCAAAAGTTGTTCGCTGTCTAAAAACAGCTGTCTTTCGAAAAGATTAGATTGATTGATGACCCCGTGGTACATTCACAAAACTTGTTTCATCCGTGGCACTTCCTTATGATGTCCATTCGATCGGCGACAAATTGACAGGAGTAAAACTTTTT
>JAOUZG010005712.1:32026-44427 GCA_026289955.1 Argiope argentata | reverse complement strand
CCAAAGTAAATGACAACAATTAATTTAAAAAATTAAATTACCAACTAATAAATGCTGCGTAAGATTTAAGAAACTAACCAGTTATTCTTCCTAAGGTATGGACACTTCGTCCTGCCGCGCCGCATACATGGGATCCTAAGCTATGGCCTATGCAGTGAATAGTTTCCAAAGGTACCTTTGCATAGCTCTGAAAAATAAGAACAAAACATCACAAAATTGTAATACAATTATTCAAAACACGAAGTTAAAAAAAATCTTAGGCCTACAGAAACTAAATTGTTTCAGCCACTAGATGTCCATACACATTATTAATATCATTAATTCAGTCATATCATCCATCTTTTATTTATTTTATACATTTTATCGTAACAACACGATCATTTTAAATTATATTTCTAAAATAAAAGTTTACTTTAAACTATATTTCTAAAATAAACGATCACTTTAAATTATATTTCTAAAATAAACAATGTCTTGTGTTTTGTTAGATATATGCCCCAAATCGCGCCAATACGCAAAATTAATTGATGAATTATAAATGTGAGGTTAGGCCATCGCCAACATTTTTAATTTGCTGGAAGGGTATGAGGGTCAGGCCCCCTGATCGTAGATCGTCATGTGAAAAATTAGCAGCAAAACTTTATAGTGGGTGAAATAAGGTAAGATATGAAATGTGATAGTATGTTGGAATCTTTATAAATTCAATTCTATCAAAAATATAAGTATTATTAAAAAATATGTACATTTCAAAAAAATTCGCAATCATTTGATTCTAAAGTTAAACTTTAGTTATAGTAGATAGAATTTTCAAGAAATTAATTAAAACAAAGCCTTTACTCAGCTTAAAAAATAAATAGAATCTTTATATTTTAATCATCAGCAATAGAAATAAAAACGAGGAAAAAAATTATTATCAAATGTGAATTCTAGCTTCACTTCAACTATGAAATATATTCTGTAATATGCGCTTAAAATACATTTTAAAAATTGATTAGGACTAAAAATAAAATTATACGGCAAATAAAATTTATATCATTGATAAAGCAGTTCCATTAAATTTTAAATTAATATAAAAGTGATTTTTGTGATTCCATAATGCTGACAGAAAAAAAATCCGCCAAAATTTATTTTTTTGTTTGTTTGTTTGTTTAATAAGATTTTAATAAAATAATTTAAAACTTTTTTCAAAAATATTCAACTAAATCATTTCAACCATGAAATATATTGCTATAAAATACGCTAAAAAGACATTTAAAAAATTGTTTATGTATAAAAATAAAATTATACGGAAAAATAATTGATATCATTGAAAAAGCAATTCCATTGGATTTTAAATTAATATAAAAATGATTTTTGTGATTCCATAATGCTGACAGAAAAAAACGTCAAAATGTCAAATTTTTTTTGTTTATTAAGATTTTAATAAAAATTTCTAAAACCTCTTTCCTATATATATTCTCAGCTTCCAGAATATATGTGTTACATATTCCATAACTTTAGAGTAAATGGTCTGACCTCTAAGCACATCTATAGACACTTTTATTATTAGTAACATTTATACATATTTGTGAAGCTGTTTCAAAACTCATGTAGGAACGTGACATCTAATATATAGGAAAAAATTTATTGAAAATTGAACCACCTTATGGCATTCCTTCTTACAGAAAAAATATTTGTAAGTAACGGTAAAATCAGTGAAATTTCGATATGTTGCTGAATAATCTTAAAAATATAAATGAGAATGATTCAAGCATTAATAGTATATCCGGAAATAACTTTTACATATTTTCATTTTAAATATAATTTTCTCATCATAAATGTTTGAATACTCCGAATACTTCATATCTGTGTTTGTTCTGAATTTGTATTATTTTTTTTAAAAAAAAATAGATTTGTCCAAACTTGTATAGAGATGGAAAACATCTTGATAAGGAGAACATTCACATAGAATATCAGTTCCTAAACCACTCGTCATAATTCTTAATGTGAAAGGCAGTCTACAGTAGTGCTATAGCCACAAAACTTGTCCTATTAATAAGTGTAAGAAAGTTATACGGTCTGTCAAATCGTGTTTAACACTTTTCTCTACAACAGTACAGGTGCACGTTTGATGGAAATCTGCATAACCGTGCGATCGAGATTGTCTCCCTACAATTATCAGGTATGGAAATGAATCAGTATGATAAGTACTGTTGTGTCTATTAAATCAACTGAAAATATGAAAAGAAGCCACTGAGGTGAAGAAAAACATTTAAGCTGAATAGATTCATGCTATGAAGTAAGCCTTACTTATTGCAGGGAATATATTTTCTAGGATGTTTGCTATTCAAGCAGCGGCATTTGTAAAATCATGATTTTGATGAAGTCGAGGATGAGGTGAAACTTTTTCTCTCTTATGCATATTCCCCTAATTTCAATGTAATCGAAATCTTATGATCTATTTTATAGTCTTCAATGCGAACCTTACTTAATGCAGGAAATGGTATTTTCCATGATGTTAACTATTTATACAGCAGTATTGGTCAAATGATGGTTTTGATGAACACACAGGTGAAGGGAAACATTTTCTCTGGTATGCATATCCCCCTAATTTCAGTACAATCGAAATCTTATGGCTTATTTTATAGTCTTCAATTCGAACCTTACTTAGTGCAATAAATGGAATTTTCCAGGATGTCAGCTATTTAGGCAGCTTGATTTGTCAAATCATGGTTTTGGTAAACACTAGGATGAAGTGAAATATTTTCTCTGGTATGCATATTCCCTCTAATTTCAATACAATGGAAATCCTATGGTTTATTTTATAGTCTTCAATCTGAACTTTACTTAATGCAGGAAATATACATTTCCAGGATGTTAGCTATTCAGGCAACAGTATTTGCCAAATCATGGTTTTGATGAACACGATGATGAGGTGAAATGTTTTCTCTTATGCATATTCCCCCTAATTTCAATATAATCGAAATCTTGTGATATATTTTATAGTCTTCAATCCAAACCTTACTTAATTTAGAAAATGGAATTTTCCAGAATGTTGACTATTTATGCAGCTTTATTTATAAAATCATTGTTTTGATGAACACGAGGATGAAGTGAAACATTTTCTCTGGTATACATATTCCCTCTAATTTCAATACAATGGAAATCCTATGGTCTATTTTATAGTCTTCAATCTGAACTCTACTTAATGCAGGAAATATACATTTCCAGGATGTTAGCTATTTAGGCAGCAGTATTTGCCAAATCATAATTTTGATGAACACGAGGATGAGGTGAAACCTTTTCTCTGGTATGCATATCCCCCTAATTTCAATATAATCGAAATCTTATGGTATAATATTGTTACAAGCGAGCAAAACGCGCGCCAAAGGTGAAAACGTTGGCTGCGCTTCACAGGATGCTCAGCGCCAGCCGGGTTGACTTGGCGGGAAGAATGTTCTGGTAACCCCGAGTCAATTCTGGTTGAACCGCGTTTTCTCCCGGCGCTTTCTCCCAACTATATAAGAGACGGGTTGCCTCTTCCTGGCAGTGGATCGCTCAAAGATAGTTAATCTCTCAAAGAGAAGCGTTTCGCTATACTCGCGGAGTTACGCTTGTGAGCTGTGTTTGCGTTTGCTGTTAACGCTGTGTTATTGAGCTCGCTGTGCTTTACTGTTGCTGTGCTATACTATAGCTGTTTTACAAACTGTGTTTATTGTGCGTAAGACTTGCATTTACGCTGTAAGTGACTGATTATTGCTGAATTGTGTTTTCTGAAGTTTTACCTTTTCAAGTCATCCTGTATATACCTGTAAATAGCTGTAAATAAATTTGTTTATGCTGTCCTCAAATAAAGTCCATTCAATCCGAACCCTCTAAGCATAAAAACGTAACAATATATAGTCTTCAATCCGAACCTTACTTAATACAGGAAACAGAAATTTCTAGGCTTTTTTCTATTTAGACAGCAGTGTTTGTCAAATCATTGTTTTGATGAATATGAGGATAAGGTAAAACTTTTTATCTGTTATGCATATCCCCGTAGTTTAAATACAATCTAAATCGTATGGTCTATTTTATAATCTTCATTCCGAAACTTAGTTAATGCAGGAAATAGATTTTTCCAGGATGTTTGCTATTTATACAGCAGTATTGGTCAAATAATACTCGATCCTTGTATGAATTAATTTCCAGAGGAATCCAAGATGTAGCACATGCCAAATGTGGCTTTATTTTACTAATAAAGATTCCTATATTGATAATTTTATTATTTTTATAATTATTTGTAAGTGTCAGAGTCTTGTCATACAGGTAGCGCGTCTTCTGTGTACTGGGCGTCCAGGGTTTAAGTTCCGGCTTGGGCATGGTTGTTTTTCTGTGTTTTATATGTGAGGCGTGTGAATGTACCCCCCTGTAAAAAGAGGCTGTGCAAGCGAATGTGATGAGTGTATAGCTAATGCCGTACTCTTGGCACTCGTTGGCGCTACCTCAAACAAGAGGCTTTATTTCGGCTTAAATGAATTGATGCAGCATCTGACCTATCCATGGCAAGTGTCATTAGTAACAACAACTATATGTAAGTATCACTTTGGAAGTTTAAGTATAATTTGCTGAGAAATCTATTAAGACTTAATTGCATAAAATAATTAAATAAACTTTTAGTGATTATTAATCTCAGAAAACCAACTAATAACCAAATGAAGATAATATAAAAATAGACAATCAAATAAACCAGTATAAATGGTGCTAATGCTCCATTTTATTAGTCTACAAACTTATTTATTTATTAAAGCAAAAAAATATCTTCGGGACTCATTCTAAAAAGATAGAAACGCAACTTACCAACCATGGGATTATCACAACGATTTCATCGGTCCCACGATTTCGATATCAGATTTAATACGCATGAACAAATCCATACTCACCTCAAGAAATTTCATCATTTCCCCAACTTTCTTCCCAACTAATTCAGCATTATTATAGGCAAAACTGAAAGGCAAGGTGTTGTACAGAGTCCAGTTGACTATGATAATATTATAGTCGCCATGTTCCAATAAAGCATCCTTTAGAACCTGTATAAATTAATGTTTCACTTAATTCATTTTTTATCATCAATACTCGCAACATGAAATTTGAACAACTAATAATTTATCTAATCAATTGCAGTTAAAAAATTGAAAAAAAAATATTCAAAGTAAAAGTATATATTTAATGCAGTAAAAGTAAAAGTAGATTACTAATTTAAAATGTAGATATTTTTAAAAAGAGCTACAATAATAAAATTTTTAAATAACATGCATTTAATTATTTTCATATCTGAAATATCATGAAGTAATATACAAAAGATTCAAATGAAATCTGCTATTCATATTTCAATGCTTCATGTCAGAACATAATTTCTTGAAAGGCCGAGCACCCTGTGCTCCTGCAAGTTAAATTATATTTTTATTCTTTTTAATTGTTTCACTGATTAGTCACCATAGTATTACAAACCATAAAAATACTTAATCTCGCATTTATTATTTTAAAATATCAATATATCAAATTTCGTATTTATTTCATTTCATAGAATCACGTGCTCAAAATAACATTTTTCTGGGGTTTATTGGCTGCAGTCATTAACTAATTTTTTTTAAATCAGAGCTTCAGTAAATGCAATGGCAACGGGTTATTAAAAGCTGATTTTTTAAATGCTCGTGCAGATAATAACACTTCAATTTTTCGCCTACGGATTTTTGTTGACGCCAAAACCTCATCCCAAAAATTATATCATGTTCTGAAATGATAAAAAATATAGTTATAGCAGCTTAAGTAATCGTCTATTAAAAAGCATTGATTGCCCAAGACTCCAACTGTCTACGATAATATTTAAACATCATTGTTTAGTATTTATCCGAGGAATGAAAAAAACATTAGATAATTGCATTCCAAACGTTCTCTCAATATATTTCATGTAAAAGTTCCATATTACTGCAAAAATATTTCTTGATAATGGAACAATTATTATTCATTTTTTATTCCATTTTTTTTATTTTCTAACGGCGATTAGTCTATTTCTTTTTACTCTTGAATTTATTCAAGTATCCTAAATAAGAAATTCAAAAGAGAGTAAATATTTACATAACTTTGTCTAATTATCGAAATCAAATGAATGAATCCTTTTCATGGTATCAAGAACCTTATCGAGGTATTTTTATAAATAATCATAAAAATTTAATTAGTCATATTTCTGAAGTCAGTTCTATCATTTTCGGTAAATTTTAATGTAGCATAGGGATTACACAGATTCTAGTATCAAATTAAATAAATTTAATTAAAAATTATCAAAAAAATTTAATTCTTACAATCAATATTTAACAATAATTTATCAAACTTTTACCTTTGTGATATTTTAGAAAATTTAGAAATTAGGAAACATTTACCAAATATTGAGCATTTTACAATATTTTGGTACAGAATGTTGTATACGTAGGTATACGTAATATCTTTTAGTATTATGTTATCATTTTATTTTTGTGCTTTTTGCATCATAAAAATGATTTAAACTAATTTATATCTTACATTAAACCAATTTGTAGGGGTCAGGTATATAGCAAATCCATGGATCATAAATTTAGTCTCGTAATTTGGGTTAAATGCACACCTGTCGAGCTGTTTGAGATCGGGCTGTATAAGGCAAGCCTCATTTTTGTTACTTGGAGTATACAGAAAGTACTGGATTGATTCATCTTTGTTTGATGGTGGGAGCTGCTGTTGCAATTCACGTTTTTTTGCTGCATCTAATATTCGATTAATTCCAATTTGTGCCAGATCGTAAAAGGCATCTGAAAACAGAATAAAAGTTCAATTATTATATATTCACATAAACGTCTGAAATAAACTGGGCCTTAGTACTAATCAAAAATTTATGGAATCAATATGAAATGAATAAAATACTTCATTGGAAAATACAAATACTTACATATTTATAATTTATTACTTTATTACTGTTAAAGTTATTCGAATTCCAACCTACAGAATGAATCAGATACGAAGAAAACAAGGTAAAAATACAAAAATATTAAAATGAAATCTGCTATGCATCTTTCAATTTATCATGTCAGAACATCATTTCTTGAATTGGTCAAGCACCATTTGTTCATACAGGTTAAATTATATTTTTATTCATTTTAATTGTTTCGTTGAAATAGTCATTTTAGCAAACGATCCAAAGAATTTTGTCTCGCATTGATTGTTTAAAAAATTTACACATTTCCTGTTTATTTCATTTCATATAATCGCGTGCTCAAAATGACATTTTTCTCGGTTTTATTTGCTGCAGTCATTAACTTATTTTTTTAAATCAGAGCTTTTGTAAATGCAATAGCAAAGCGTTAATAAAAGCTGATTTTTTAGAAGCTTGTGCAGACAGTAAAATTTTTATTTTTCGCTTACAGATTTTGGTTGGCACCGAAAACCTCATCCCAAAAACATCATCATGTTCTGACATGATAAAAGAAAACCATACCGAGATGAACATACCATGTTTTAATCAGGGTGGGCATTAAATTGATGAATATCGACAAGACCTTTTGGTAAGATCACCTTTACTATGACCTGCATTCTAAAATAAACCAATTATTAATTCATGTGTTACCCATTTGACAATGTTAATATGGAAGAAATAAGTGAAAATATATATTGTATATTCTTTGTTTCTACTGAGATAAACGTTTTATTTTTTCAAAATAGTATTAACTTTAAAAGCATATAGTTCAGAACCTGAGGGTATATTTTGAAATCTAATAGAAGAAGTAAAATATCCTAATTGTTTTCCAAAAAGCAATATATAATCTAACATTTCTGTTTGGCTTTTGGTGGATGATTAGCGAATAGCGCTAGGCCCGAACTCCCAATCTTATGGTTAGTAACCGAGTAACTTATCCGTTGGGCTAAAAGTGCACTTCGGTCCGAGGGATGTTATCTGGCTTGTATGTATAGCAATCAATACAGGCTTTACTTAATGATTTATTTTTAATGTATCTTGTGGTGGGATGTAGATTATTTATTGTCCGTGCATGGCAACTGCTACAATCTTAAATTATTTGATATTAAAGGTGTCATTTCGCTTTATTATATTTGTGCCTATTATTATTATTATTATTATTATTGTAGTTATCTAGGTAAATACGTATTCCCTATCTATTATTAAGCTGTAATAAATATTGTATTCTGTAATAAATATTATAGTCTTTTTTAGCTCACTACGTCAACATCTTGATTAGATTAGTAATTGTGTGTCAACACCTTGAAAAAATTAGAAGCAGCGCGGTAAACCTTGAAAAGACTAGAAGCCGTGTGGCAAACCTTGTAAAGATTAGAAGCAACACAGCAACACCTTAAAAAATTAGAAGCAGCGCAGCAACACCTTGAAAGGATTAGAAGTAGCGCAACAACACCTTGAAAATATTAGGTGTAACTCGGTATCACCTTGAAAAGATTAAAAGTAATTCGTACCCTTGAAAAGACTGCCATCCTTGATTTCAACCTTATAAAATAATAATATTTAAAATAAGATCCTATCACACCTTAGGATATTTTATCTAATCCTAAGATAGAAAATGCCAAATACATGGCTTGGATAAAGCTGTTTAATAATCCAACAAATTGATTCCCATCAAAGTGAAATTTGACTTCCATTTGAAACATTGAAAGATTGATAAATGTGAAAAGTACAAGAAATCGGAAGAATGTTTAGATGGAGTAAACAGAGGTCAATTTGCGAGAAACTTTCCATTTCTTTAAAGGAACTTCTTAAAAGGATCTTTCTAAAGAGCATATAAACTCATGCCATGCTACATTTATGAATGCTTGCTGGTGAAGTATATATAATTGTGAAAGTAAAATTACATAAAATATTTGCTTTGAAAGAGTGTGTACATATTCTATCGAAGAACAAATTATAGTGAAACATTGTGGTTATATTTATCATTGCATGTTAATTAAGTGACTTCATTCCTCTTTTAAATCTTTCAACTGTACATCTTGCTTTGTGCTTTTAGTGCTATCAGAAGAGATTACAAACATTTCATAGTTTGAAAATTCAGCAAGTCAGAAATAGAATTGATAATTTTAATTTGACTAATTCATAAAAATAACTGCATAAAACTTACTCGAAATGAATACATATTTATATGCCCGAGTGTTTTTATATTAATCTGATGATTGATTTTATATAAGTTTTATGAGTCTGATCATATTTATAAATGAATATCTGATTATATGAATCTGATGAGTCCGAGTCTGATGATGGGTATTTTTAGAGGTTTGTTAAGAATAAATGCCTTTTTTAAATATTTTTTAATATGCTGAACTTCATTATTATTTCTCGAAATTATGTAAGTGAAACTTAATTTTTGAAAAGAAAAATCAAATGTATTTTTATTATAATTAAATGGAAAAAAGTGTTTTTTTTTCTATTCTGAAAACAAAACATCTGTATTTGTCTCTGTTAAATTTTAATAATAAGTTGAACTGATTTGATTTCATTGTAAAGAAAAAATAATTTTGTTTACATTTTTTAAAATTATGAATGATTTAAAATTGATAATTAAATATTATTCTTTTTGCATTTATGTTTATTTTGCATCATTGGTTCATAGCATTCACAACATTTTTTAAATACTTTTTATAATCTTCAGAAAGAAAAGACTTTTATTGTATTTCAAACTGTTGACATTACGTATTGTTTGAATCAATAAATATATAATTGGCCTTTGATAAAATATTTATTTTCTATGTTCACATCGGATATTTAATCGATTGAATTTTTTTTAAAAAAAGCATAAAATCAAGAAGTTTCAAGCTTAAGTTGTTTGAAATAACAATACCTTGCTTTAAAAATTAATGCAAAAACAACACAAATGTTTAATATGAACGGTTGCTTAAAACAGATTTCTATGCTAACAAATTCAAATAATCTACAAAGTGAATAAATTTCGGAGATTGAGCTTGAAATGCGACGGTGAATAATGCTAACAAATTTCAAATAAACTAACTTTTAGTAAATATTTTCGATTACATTTGTGCATTTACTAACCGCTATACCCTCAGATACACTATTTTATTTGTTGTATTATATAAGAAACAAAGAACTACAAATATTTCTGAGTTATAGAGTTTTGCAATATTTAAGTCATAAGGGATTTTCAACCTCAATTTTAGTTAATTACTACTCAAAAAATTCCTCATAAAAGAAACCACATTTGTTGAATATCAAACAAAATCTTTATTATTATCGCCATGTCAATTGATATATCGCCAATTTTGGCAATCGTTCTTCTATACAAATTTTTATTTTTTTCTTATTATTCTTGTTCGTGTCTCGTTTTCATGATTATCTTTCTATGGTGAGCGTTCTGAAACAAAAAGTATGGAAATGATAATTAAATATTGTTGACTAGAAATTAATTTGATCATTCGGAAAACGATTTAGCACTCGTCGAAAATTTATAGAAAAAGTGATTCATACAGTCCATTTAGTATTCTACAGCATTTTCATTTTGAGGAAACCAATTTAATTATTTTCTATTTACTTACATGTACATAAATAGCCAAAATAGATGAAACCTGTTAGAATAGGTGCGTTTCGGAGACTTAATGATTCATAATCTTAATAATATTTGCATAAATACCTTAATTTTACAAATAATTTTTAAAAAATCAATCAACAATATATATTTTTTAAAACGTTATCGCGAAATAACTAGAAGAAAGAAGCATGCATTGCTTCAATTGATCAGAGACAACGTTTCTTCATTTGAGTGCAATCAACGAATATATTTGTTTTGATAACCAGAAATGCAGTATCTTAATTTTACAAGAATTCAAGAATTTATGTCATGTTTAGATTTCTAAAAGAAATTTTTTGTGTGTGTTACTGCAATCAAGTTGGTAGCTTTTATAAATGCTCTTCCATTCTGTGAGTTGACGAAACTAAAATAATAAAAAAAATGACAGATTGGGGAAAAACTTTATAAGCCAGATAACATCCACGATAGAAGAGCAATTGCTTTTGTATTATGGTCTTGTTACTAGGCTACAAATCCCCAGATTGTGAGTTTGGGCCTAGAGCTAATCGCTTCTGCTTTAATATTGGCCCGAATGCGATAAGCGATCTTGAATAAGCAACCTTTGTACTCAGTTTCATATAGCTGTTGTGGCTCCCCCTATAGGAAACAAAAATCATCAGGCACATTAAATACAACAGTCAACATCACTACCAACTCACACACACAATCGACCTAAGCCTGGCGCAATTGTGTCGTTTATCTAGTATCCGACTCACTGGTGGGAGAGTCAGATACTAGATAAACCTCAGCAACCATAAAACAATATTGTGCAAAGATAGATAAAAGGACATAACAGCGAGTGACCATACAATAATTAAAAGACTGCATCTAAATGATAGATAAAACTCATGCAGGAACATACAAAATAAAAGAGAGAAACGTTATGTGAAGTTTATTGAGAAAACCCTTCGAAAAAGTTTGGACTAAATGAAAGAATTCTATTTTTAAAAAAGCAATTTCTAGATCCAAAATAAAGATTGTAAAAATTAAACTGGGAAAAAGACCACTCCATTTGGACATCAAAATAATGGAATTGGGTGGTTTGGAATTGTGAGAACGAAATCTTAATATATAATAGAACTGCCACAAAATATATAAGACGATTCCAAACCTGATTACTTTATAACCTTGAGCGCCATCTGGTGGGAAAGGGAAAGCACCGTGACATTTTGTTCCTAAATTAAGAAAGTTTTCGATATCCTTTAATGCAACTATAATTCTTTAATCCAGCAAAAATCGTCTTTGTACAGATAGTATAAATATTTATTTACTTGTATCAAGTATAATAATACCTGAAGAATATAGATTTCTTTTTAATCATAAATGTATAATTCAAAATTAGTTGAATTATAATATTTTGATGGCAAAAGTATCTTGTAAGACTCTACTGAAATATACAACTTACCTTTTATAATGAGTAAGAGTGTATACGAGTTTATCATGTAAGTGTGTACATGTGTGTGTGTGTGTGTGTCTGTAAGTGTGTTTATCATGTGCGTGAGTATGTATGTGTGTATTTTTCATGTATGTGAGTGTGTGTGTATCATGTGTGTATGTGTTGATCATGTATGGGAGTGTGGGTGTGTATCATGTGTGTATGTGTTAATCATGTGTGGGAGGTGTATCATGTATGTGAGTGTGTGTGTATATATATCATGTGTTTATGTGTTTATCATGTATGTGAGTGTGTATCATACGTATATGTGTTTATCATGTATGTGAGTGTGTGTATATATATCATGTGTGTATGTGTTTATCATGTATGTGAGTGTGTATCATGTGTATATGTGTTTATCATGTATGTGAGTGTGT
>JAOUZG010005712.1:0-25801 GCA_026289955.1 Argiope argentata | reverse complement strand
CCAGTCAAGGTCAAGTAAATTTTTTAAAACTTATATTGGAATAACTTATATTATAAATGAATTAATATTTGAAAAAACTAATACAGTTTTTTCAAATATTAATTCATTTAATTTGTTATTAATTAGTTAAAAACTAACTTTTTCGCCAAAAATATTCATTTCCCCACCGCCAAATAAGTAACGAATTCAATTTATTTTTTTTCTGCACACTAATGAGGTTAGACTTAACATGTTTTCGTCCGATTATTTCAAACAATTCTGTTTATTATTCATAATGTTTGATGAATTTAAAACTAAATATTGTTAATTAATTGATTTTTCAGATTCATTTTGAAGTACTTTCGATTTAAAATAATACAGAAAAAAGAAAATTAGAGATTTTTAATCTGTATTTAATCTATATCAATTATTTATAGTTATTGTATTGTTAGGTCGAGATAGCCTAGTTTGCATGGTGTTGGATTCGTTTATCTTGTGCTACGAGTTCGAACCTTCCAACCGAATACTCTTTGTGTTTTTTGGACGTTAAGTCTGTCGTGGTCACAAAATTGTCCATGTCGAGAATAATAACACTGGGGGTACTGGGTCAGAGGTGATCCTTCTCTGTTTCAGATCTAAACGACGATCTGCGGATGAATGAATGAAATGTTTGAATGAAGTCCACCCCGTAAAAAAGGTTTGTGACGTATGTGAGATACAATCAGACTTCTTCCTACGGGTGTTCAGAGGTCCATATCCCCAAAGGCTACTGCACCACTCGTTCGGTTGTACAGCGGAACACGAGAACAACAATTATAGTTATTCAATAAAAAGTAACTAAAATAAAAAAATTCCAAATAACCTAAGTAGGAATTGATTTTTAAAAATTGTTTTTTATATTACCTGTTTTGTGTGCAGAAAGCTTTCTATTGGAGATAGTCTCATAATTGTATTAAAGCCCTAATCGCGCAGTTCATCTCTACCCTAAATTGCTCGATATTATAACCTCACCTTTTTATTTATCTTGGAAAGCACTTTGATATAAAATAAAAACCTTCTTCCAAATCTTTCAGCATTGGAAGAAAATCAGGTGAATAATAATTTAACGAACAAGTGAAAACTATTTGAATTGAAAGATAAGAAAATGTAATTTATTGTTGAAATGTTTTTACACGAAAAATGTTTTGTTAATAATTTTCTTCATTCAGCAAAACTTGAAACATTTATTCTATTAGTATTATTTTTTTAAAAAAATATATATTTTAAAATGGTGTAAAAGTAATTTTTTCGGGAGTTAGCGTGGGAAAACGGAAAATTTCAACCTAATTTCGTTGTTTAATTTAATGCCTTATTTATAATATGAAGTGCTATCTATAGGCCCTTTTTTACACTTTTTGATTCAATAAAATCTAATATTATTTCAAGCATGTGGGGCAATTGTTATCTTTTTACCAATATTATTTGATGAATTATTGAATATTCATATGTTAACTTTTGAATAATTCTGTACATATGGATGTTTGTTTAACTCCAGTGGTTTATACATTGCTATAATAATATTTTTTGCTAATAAAATTCTTCATTTATATTATACTAGAAGTAACCACACGGCGTTGCCCGTTGCGTAGCATTCAAGTCTAGCCTCCACCCGATATAACACGGGCACGTTACAACGGTTTCTTCACATCCAGTCCTTTTTCTTACGTTTGTACAATCAACGTGACAGCGCATTTCGTGGGGAAAATGTGTTACACACGTTTCATGAACCACGTGCTTCTCTACACTGAGGAGTTCTGTGTGTTTTTATCAATTATATTTACAAAGGAATTTAGCTTCAGGTCAAGAAAAAAAAGGGTTCTTCAAAATTCAATCTGTCTATTAATCATATTGCTTTCGTGTTGTATATACCTCATGTTAGAAATTAAAAATGCACTCTTCTCATAAAATTACACTTTTTACAGATTAATTTCTTATTTTTTTAAGAAAAAGGAGAAAAATATTTTGATTTATTTCAAAACTGAATGCAATCAATTAGTTCGTCTTAGATTAACCATTGATCTTATGTGAATTCAAAAGTTTAAAATCTGATATTTCTTAAATTCCAACAAAATTTTTCAGGCTATTCACTTGCTTCAGTGCTGGCGTCCTGGTACAGAGGTAGCGCGTCTTCCTCGTGATCTGGGCATCCCGGGTTCGAGTCCCGGTCAGGGCATGGTTGTTCTTCTTTGTTCTATCTGTGAAGTGTGTGAATGTGCCCCCCTGTGAAAAAGGGGCTGTGCAAGTGAATGTGGTGAGTGTGGAGCTAAAGTCGTACTCTTGGCCCTCCTGTAAAAAAAGGCTGTGTAAGCGAATGTGTATCATTTTCAGTTGAGCTAGAAGTCAGACTTCTATCCTAGGGTGTTTAATGGTTTAAACCCTCAGAAGCTACTGCACCCCTTCTATTACTGCAAAATGGACACGTCATCATCATCTGTTTCGATGGTCAACTCACATTTTGTTACGGACTAAATAAGCTAATTATATATATTCATTCATCTGTTTTAAATAAAGCTAAAATTGTATGAATAATAAATAATAAAATAAAAAATAAAATTAATTTCAACAATAAATAAATAAATAAAATTACTTTCGACTTTTGAAAGAACATTAGTTTATACCAAAACACATTTTAAAAACCCGAAGCAATGGTCTCCTTAAACCTTTCTCGCATATTCTCCAATAAAATATTCCCTTTCTCTCTCTACAAAAAATTGGGGTCCTGAAATAAGGCTGTGAATGTCTAACATAGCATTGACAAACAAGAATTTTTGTCAAAATTTTGATTTTTTAGCATAAATTTAGTACTTTTTAGGGAAACTTTTATGAAATCCTACGCAATTTTTTGGCAGCTGATCCCTCGTATTTAGAAATAGGTACCGAAAACCTAATTCGTATTTTAGATGCCTTGCTTCCAACTCATTTGAACCTAACTTTAAGACAGACCAAAAATTTCAGTTACCGTTCCAAATTTCATATATTTACAGCGTCATATTTTTGGATAATTGCATTTGCTTGAATATAGAAATGCATATCTGCAGAAATAAACTCCTAAACAGATTTCGAAACAAATATGGAAGGTATCTATAATTCAGATATCAGATTCATTTACCAAATTCAACGATCTAATCTTCTTCATGTTGTAGACAGCGTGTTAACTTATCTACAGAAAACAGACTGATTAAATTTTCTAAATTCAAAATTTGGAAGAAATCGACAAAGTTTGAATTAAAGGCAACGTTTTTGAATTCATGTATTAACCCTAATATGACTTAACCTTTATGTGCATGAACGCTTTGATGACGTCAGGAAAAAATTCATATGATAAAACAGAAGTAGAAGTAAATTTAAGTTTGTTGGTGAAATGTATGAACAGAACGAAGGATAGATGTATGCCATGCAAAAAATTCGTGCACGGGAGTTGAAATATGTAAATAATACTTGTAAATAATTATCTGAGTATGTGTGCTCATCCAAAAAATAAAAATAAAAGATGTTAAAATAGAGAATGATAATCCGTTATAGGGTTTTTGAAAACATGTTAATGATTTAGATTTTTATGTGCATTAATTCATTTTAGAATACTTTATTTAATTTAATTTAGAGATCCTGGGAAGATAGGGAATAGTAAATTTTCTCTTAGATTTAAATATTTTTGAATTTAAGGCCTAAAAATCCCAAAACTATTAATCAAATTTAATCATTAAAACAAAAACCATTTTTGAGATTCCAATATGTATGCCACTGAGTTCCTTCCAAGTTTTTAATTTACGGTTTATCATTCTAATTACTTTTATTACTTATTTATTACTTTATTACTTATTTATTATTTTATTATTTATTGCATTACAGTGGACCGTTATAGCCTGGTTGGTAGGGTTTTGGACTCGCATTCTTTAGGATTCAAATTCAAACCCGCCAGCCAAAGACTATCCATATGTTTGTGATGGTTGGAGCAAGTTAAAACTGCGAGGGTCACAAATTCCTCCATGTCGACAGTAATATCACTGGGGGGGGGGGGTACTAGTTCAGAGGTGATCGTTCTCTGTTCCAAATCTAAATTACGATCTATGGATGAATGAAATCCTCCCCTTAAAAAGGGTTGTGATGTGTATGCAGTGAAGTCTTACTCTTGGTACTAGTTGGTGTTAATGGGAAAACAAGATACACTCAATCGACTTAAACCGCTTTCAGGTCTTTCATCAGGCTTGAAAAGTGCCATAAGTAACAGCAACATTGCATTACAATGTCTATTAAACTTGATGAGAGCATAGGTAATCAAACTGAGACCAACTTTAATGCTCTGTATCTTTTCATTAACGTCATTTCCTCAAAGTTTTTTTGAGATATTTTCAGAGTAATATAATTTTGTAATTTTATGCTTACAGGCAACACATTAAAAACTCCTTGTTTAAATTTTGTTTGAGATCAACAGATATTACTTCAACATTTATCATGAAAGTTGTAATTCGTTGCTCTTATTTTTGCGATTTAAGACATATTTAAACTTGGACTAGTGTATGAAAGGTCAGAATAATGAAACAGGTAAAGATACAACAATTTTAAAACCCTGCAACTTTGACAGGTTCACAAGATATATTCGAAATATTTTCAGAACAGTTTAATTTTGATTTTTATATGTTTATAAACCACGTATTTGAGATTCTTATCGAAGAATTGCTTAAGATTCCAAGTGATCAATAGATATCAATTCATCGTTCATTATACCAGTAGCAATGTTTTGCTCCTATTTTTCAATTTTAAATCAATTAAACTCGGCGTACGTATTTTAATTGGTGTAACATTGCATAAAACAGGTAAAGAGACAACAGCTTTAGTGCCCTACAACCTTCGTGGTTTCCCCAAGATTTATAGATTTATTTGAAATATGTTCCAAAATAAATTTTGTCCTTTGATTTGATTTACAAGCTGAGCACTAGAACTTATTGCTCAAAAATGGTTTATGATTTGCAATATCACTATTACAATTTTTCATGTTAACATAAAAAATACCTTTACAGATAAATATAACATAATTTATTTTTAAAATTTGGTTAATTAATCTGCAAATCAATTTACTGAGTATTTTTTCGATGAATCTTACATAAATAAATAAAAGACACTGCAACAACAGTGGGATAAAAGTATTGAGTTATTGAATTTGCTTTTTTAAAATTGTAATATTTTTACATTTTCGTTAATTTTTCAATTTTTATTTTACAAGATGTAGGGAAATAAAAACAAACGAGGTCCCGATAAAAGAGGAGGGAAAGACATCTTAGCACACATAATTATTCGAGTAAAATTTCAATTCGAAGAAAACTGGAGAATGATGACTCCGTAAGATATCAGCCAAGCAACGAGAGTGAGTAGTAATGGTTTCTTAATGGTAAAAGTGCCCCATCCTGTCAGTTTCAGCCTATCACGATCTTCCATAATTCTGGCACAGGATATCTTCACTTCGTTAGGTACAAATTCAGTAAGATATTGGCGCATATGATTGGCTCTCATCTGCACCCTTTCTGCTGACAAAATGACGACAGTGATCATAGCTCCACACACCAAAAAGTCGATGCCGTATGAGAACAACATCATGCCTCTTCCTTTCTGGACAACATCAATAAGGACCATCATATCCTTGAAGAGACTCACAAGAAAATGTGTGATGGTGATGAATATCAAAGCAGACATCACTTTTTCTACTACCTTGAAGTACTTGAGCACATATTGATACAGGTGGAATGTCAGAAACATAGAACGGTGCCTGTTTTTCAGACACAGAGAGAATAAGTGGCAGTACAAGCTGTAAAACAGAGCCACCGCGTAGGTGATGCTAGTGTTGACATAGATGCTGGCATATTCGTGTAGAAGAATCACCAGAACACCTTGAATGGTTATATCAGAAGACACGTATGCCAGAGAACAGGTTAGACCTTCCCCTTGATTCTTTAAATATCGTAATGAGAGCACTAAAGGTTGTAGGCATAAGACAAACAATGTGAAAGCAGCAGCTGCTTTAGATGTCTTCAGAGCCTTTTGGAAATCATGATGCTTGAGCTCTTCTTGGATATATTCCAGTTGTTCCATCATTCCTAGAATATCTCGTGTCCTAATTCGAACAAACCACCAGAGAACTAAAGAAGTCACCTTCACAGAAATAGTTACGAGAATACTCCAATGAAACTTAAAAGCGAGACAAATTGTTTTAAATGTTATGATGCCCAAACACATGACGTGGAAAAATATAGAAAATAATATTTCCCAACATCTACGGCGAGGCTTGTTAACGTCTATACCACATACTAAAAACAGGAATGAAATCGGTTGGAAAAAAACTTTTATTTTGATAGGAACTTTCTTTTCGAACGTTTTAGAAGAGGTATCACTGAAAGAAGAGTTTCTCCAAAAAAATCTCTGAACAAATGAGTTTAAAATCCAGGACGTAAAAATGCCTGATTTCCAAATTTTTTGTCTCTCCATATTTTTGTCGACTCGGTCTACCTCGTGGGTGTTATCAAAGTAATGTCTCTCCTGAAACTAGCTCCAAAATAATAGGAGAGAAACATTAAAACTGAAAACGACCTTTTACAATCGATTCTTTCTTAAATAATCGAGATCGTAAAAACGTGCCGAGTTAACAAGCTATCGATTTCCATCTCTCATGGGCATTTTGTGGCAGCCTCTAAATCTAAGCACTCTTCTTTCATAAGTAGAATAAAATGGATATTAAGTAAACATATTTCATATTTAATTATGCATTTTTACATTAAAAAATACTTGAAACTCGTCAGAAAGTTTATGATCATTAAGAGTAAGAGGGTTCCATTGTTCAATAGGCAGCTTTCATTGAATATTGATTTTTCTCTCTTCCTACGCAAGTTTAAATACCCCAAAATATTATTCTTAGAAGCAAAAATTTTCAGAATTTTCCGTTAAGTACACACTTATAAATTCTATTTAATATCGTAATCTATCATTGGAGACATAATTCGTTTCGTTTTAAAGAATTGGAAAATTTTATTGGGAAACAAAATAAAGGAATCAATGAATAAAAAAAGGAAATAAAATAAGAAAATAAATAGACGATTATTGACTTTTACATTAAAGGCAACAAAATTTCCAAATTATTCCTTTAGTGAGCTCTTTGAGTTGTATTGGGCAGTTAAACGGCAGCTATTACTGTTTTTAATTGTATCAGAATCTATAATGTAACTAGCTTGTTTTATATCCTTTTTTTTCTTTGTCAAAAGAAAAAAATGTGTGGGCGCATGTGGTGTGCGTGCATGCGTGTGTGTTACCATTTTAAAGCATGGATCGTTTTACTGAGAGCTAACAAACTTGGCAAAAAATTACTTAAAACTTTTTTAATATAATTTTTATTTACTAATAATTAATTATTTCTAGGGCACTTGGAAATACGTTTCCCGCCAAATTCATCAATCTTTGTATGAAATTATATAAATGTTCATAATTTCTGACAAACTGCTTCATTGCTTCAAGCAATGGTACGAGTTTGCCAATTTTAAAGTTATTTTTCTTGCAGAAGATATCATCTTGTGAGAACATGGTGGGTTTTTTTTTATTAGGAGTCTTTTGATATCTTTAATATTTACGGGCAAAAAATATTTTTACCTGCTTTTACCAGTATTGGATTAATTAAGATAAATAATGACTTAAAATAATGATGTTTTCATATAATAACTTGAAATGTATGATCTAAGATTACATTTACATTTTTATTTTTTGAATTTTTCTTTTGCTAATGCAATTCCTTTTATTTGAATTGAACATGTTGCAAAGATTTTAAACATGTATAAAAAAGGTACTTTTACTTAAATTTGGTACATTAAGAAGCAGATTCTTTTACTATTCGACTGACTTTTATTCATATTATAAAATTTTTAAGATGCTTAAATAGCATACCATGTCCTGTTTTACTTGTTTTGAGCTTGGCATTATTAAATAAAATTCTGCTTAAAATAAATAAACACTATTAAAATAGTTTCAAATTGTGTTTATTTGTTTGCGCGTTAGAATAACTTTCACATTGCATCTTATTTTTTGAAAACGTTGGGTTATCTAAATCTTTAATTCCTGCAATTCTGCAGAATATAAGTTGTTAACAAAATATATAATTACTGCAATTAAAAGTTTTAATATCTCATCAAATCTATCGTTTTAATCGCATCTTTATGACCAAATCATTAAATTTGAAACACGTTTTCATTGTAAGTTTTCAATTTATTTATGACTTCAGGTAAAAAACACTGTTAAAAACATATACTTAAAGGACATTTTGTTAGATAGGATTTTTTAAGACTAAATTCTTCAAGTCTTTGTTCACGAGAAGTTGGTAAAAACCAAGTTATTAATTTGTTCAGAATTATAAATTACGAAGGATTAACACATACAGATGTTATGCTATTAGGGATTAGTTTTGCTCATGAAACAGTTGGACTAATGCAATGAAATGCGTTAACTGATATCTTTTATTTATCTTTAATGTCACAATTTTCATATACATTTACATGACTTTTACTTCCAGAAGGAGCTGAAACCTGTTGGACACCTGCCAACCACAGTCCTTACGCAAGAATGATATGCTTCCCCATCATTGTCAAAGTGATGATGAGGTTACATTTCCCATAATCAAAACATCATTTTAAAATTCGTCTTTACAATAATCAGAATTGCATCTTTGTTAGAGTCTTTTTTTTTCTGGGGGGGGGGCTTTAAAAAAGGAAAGGTAAGTAAGATGTAACATAACAAGTTTTTGTCAGAAAACCAGTAGGAGTGGTTTCCTAAAAATTTTCCCGCATATTCTGCAATGCACTTGTCGTTCCAAAAGAGATCTTACAGGACACTGGCATACAATAGTTATAAAATGATAATTGTTGGCGTGAATTTGGGATTATTTTTTGTCGCCCTTGGCGAATTATTTAAAAATCAAATATCTGTGTTAGTTATGTTTTCCACCAAAAAAAACTAACATTTGTTCTAAATCTGCATTTAGTCATAAAATTTCATACCAAAATATGACTTATTTAAGTCACCGCGTTTTTTGAATTAAGGCATTTTCTTATTTCTTCTTATACTGATCGATATATATTCAAATCTTTGCTCAAAATTTGATGACAGCAGAAGAAGGTAAAAAAGGCTTAAAAAACATAAAAAAGGAACTAAGTATATCCATTTGGTCTTATATACTATGAGATTCTCAGAAATCTGACACGTGTTGAATTTTGACAGGAATTCTCAAACGTGTTAACCTTGACCAGACAAACGCAGAGATCCAAAAGAATCTGTTTAATCTCCATCCCTTCACTCGGCACGTGGAACCATGAAGCAGTATCTGCATAACACTTCATTTGATTTATTAAATAGAACAAGTAGAATGGGGTCAGAAAATAAGAGAACATTTTGGAAAGAAATGTCACTATGGGGTAAATTTAGAAAAAACTTTGGAAACTAATTACAATGGAAATTAAAGCACACACACACACACGCACGCACGCACGCACGCACACACACACACACACACACACACACACACACACACACACACACACACACACACACACACACACACACACACACACACACACACACACACGATAAATCCACATACATATAGGTATACACACACACATATACGTACACACATACACACACACAAATGAAAAAAAAAACACATACACTCTTACACATTATAAAAGGTAAGCGGTATATTTCAGTAGATTCTTACAAGATACTTTTGCCATAAGAATATTATAATTCAACTTATTTTGAATTAGACATTTATGATTGAATATTTTTCAGGTATTATTATTCTTAATACAAGTAAATAAATATCTATACTCTCTGTACAAAGACGATTTTTGCTGGATTAAGAAATTATAGTTGCGTTAAAGAATATCGAAAACTTTCTTAATTTAAGAACAAAATGTAACGGTGTTTTGACTTTCCCAACAGATGGCGCACAAGGATATAAAGTAAGCAGGCTGGGAATCTTCTCATACATTTTGTGGCAGTCCTATCAAATGTTAAGATTTCTTTCTCACAGTTCCAAATGACCCAATTCCATTATTTTGCTATCCAAATTGAGTGGTCTTTTTCCCAGTTTAATTTTTACAATTTTTTTTTGGATCTAGAAATTACTTTTTAAAAATAGATTTTTCACATTTAGTTCAATCTGCTTTGAGTGATAATCTCATTCAACTTCAAATTACATTTCTCCATTCTTTTTTGTATGCTCCTACATGGGTTTTATCGATCATGTATATGCAGTCTTTAAATTCTTGTATGGTCACTTGCTGTTATGGACTTTTTTCTGCCTTTACACAATATTGTTTTATGGCTGCTGAGGTTTATCTAGTATCCGATTCTCCCACCAGTGAGTCGGATACTAGATAAACGACACAATTGCACCAAGCTTATGTCGATTGTGTGTGAGAGTTGGCAGTGATGTTGACTGTTGTATTTAATGCGCCTGAGGATTTTTGTTTCCGATAGGGGGAGCCACAACAACTATATGAAGCTGAGTACAAAGATTGCTTATTCAAGTTCGCTTATTGCATCCAGGACAATATTAAAGCAGAAGCGATTAGCTCTAGGCCAAAACTCTCAATCTGGGGATTTGTAGCCTAGTAACAAGACCGCAATACAAAAGCAATTGCTCTTCTATCGTAGATGTTACTCGACTTTTAAAGTTTTACACCACACTGTTATTTCTTTTATTTTTTCAGTTTCGTCAACTCATAAAATGGAAGAGTATTTGTAAAAACGACCAACTTGACTGCAGTAAAACACAAAAAAAACCTCTTTCAGAAATCAAAACATGACACAAATCCTTGAATTCTTATAAAATTAAGATACTGCATTTTGGGTTATCAAAACAAACGTATTCGTTGATTGCATTCAAATGAAGAAAAACTGTCTCTTATCAATTGAAGCAATGCATGCTTTTTTCTTCTAGTTATTTCACGATAACGTTTTTAAAAAATATATTGTTGATTGATTTTTTTAAAATGATTTGTAAAATTAAGGTATTTATGCAAATAATATTAAGATTGTGAACCATTATGTCTCCAAAACGCACCTTTTCTAAAAGGTTTCATCAATTTTGGCTATTTATGTGCATGTAAATAAATAGAAAATAATTAAATTTGTTCTTCAAAATGAAAATGCCGTAGAATATTAAAGGGACTGTATGCATCACTTTTTCTATAAATTTTTGACGAGTGCTGAATCGTTTTCCGAATGATCAAATTAATTTCTAGTCAACAATATTTAATTATCATTTCCTTACTTTTTGTTTCAGAACGCTCACCATAGAAAGCCAATCATGAAAACGAGACATGAACAAGAACAATAAGAAACAAAAATCAAAATTTGTATAGAAGAACGATTGCCAAAATTGGCGATATATCAATTGACATGGCGATAATAATAATGATTTTGTTTGATATTTAACAAATGGGATTTCTTTTATGAGGAACTTCTTGAGTAGTAATTAACTAAAATTGAGGTTGAAAATCCCTTATGAATTAAATATTACAAAACTCTACAACTCAGAAATATTTGTAGTGTTTTGTTTCTAATATAATGCAAATAAAACAGGGGATCTGAGGGTATAGTGGTTAGTAAATGCACAAATGTAATCAAAAATAATTTCTAAAAGTTAGTTTATTTAAAATTCGTTAGCATTATTCACCATCGCATTTTAAGTTTAAACTCCGAAATTTATTCACTTTATACATTATCTGAATTTATTAGCATAAAAATCTGTTTTAAGTAGCAGTTCATATTAAAAATTTGTTTTGTTTTTGCATTAAATTTTAAAGCAATGTATTGTTATTTCAAACCGAAAAACTTAAGTTTGAAACTTCTTGATTTTATGCATTTTTTAAAAATTCAATCGGTTAAATATCCAATGTGAAGATAGAAAATAAATATTTTATCTAAGAACAATTATACATTAATTGATTCAAATCGTTCGTAATGTCAACAATTTTAATTATGATAAAATTCTTTTCTTTCTGAAGATTACAAGAAGTATAAAATTTTTTGGGAATTTTATGATCCAATGATGCAAAATAAACATAAATATGAAAAGAATAATATGTAATTAACAATTTTAAATCATTCTTAATTTTTAAAAAATGTTAACAAAATAATTTTTTCTTTACAATGAAATCAAATCAGTTTAACTTATTATTAAATTTCACAGAGACAAATACAAATGTTTTGTTTTCAGAATAGAAGAAATTTTTTTCCATATAATTATAATAAAAATATATTTGGTTTTTCTTTTCAAAAATTAAGTTTCCCCTACTTAATTTCTAGAAATAACAATGCAGTTCAACTTAATAAAAATATATTGTAAAAATGCCTTTATTCTATTAAAAAACCCTCCAAAGATACCCATCATCAGACTCGGACTCATAAGATTCACTTATAATCATACATTCATTTATGAGTCTGATCAGACTCATAAAAAACTAATATAAATATAATCATCAGACTCATATAAAAACACTCAGACTCATATAAATATGTATTCATTTCGAATAAGTTTTGTGCAATTATTTTTATGAATTAGTCAAAATAAAATCATCAGTTCGCATTCTGACTTGCTTAATTTTTAAACTATCGAGTATTTGTAATATCTTCTGATAGCACTAAAAGTACAAAGCAAGATGTACAGTTGAAAGATTTTAAGGAGGAGTGAAGTTACATTAGTAACATGCAATGAATTTATAATCTCAATATATCATTATAATTTATTCTTCGATATAATATGTACACACTCCTTTCAAAGCAAATATTTTACGCATTTTTACTTCCACAATTATATACACTTCACCAGTAAGCATTCATCAATACAACAGGGCATGAGTTTATATACTCTTTAGAAATGTCCTGTCAAGAAATGCCTCTAAAGAAGCAATAAAAATTCTTGCAAAGGGACCTCTATTTCCTCCATCTAAACATTCGTTCGATTTCTTGCCCTTTTCACATTTATCAATCTTTTAATGTTTCAAGTGAAAATCAATTTCATGTTGATGGCAATCAAATTGTTGGATTATTAAACAGCTTTATCCAAGTCATGTATTTGGAATTTCTATCTTAGGATTAGATAAAATATCATATGGTTAGATATGATCTTATTTTAAATATTGTAATTTTATAAGGTTAAAATCAAGGGTGGACAGACTTTTCCAGGGTACGAGCTACTTCTAATCTTTTCAAGGTGTTGCTGTGCTGCTTCTAATTTTTTAAGGTGTTGCTGTGCTGCTTTCAATCTTTACAAGGTTTGCCACACGGCTACTAGTCTTTTCAGGGTTTACCGCGCTGCTTCTAATTTTTTCAAGGTGTTTTCGCGCTGCATCTAATTTTATCAAGGTGCTGACATGCATTTTCTAATCTAATTAAGATGTTGAAGTTGTGAGCTAAAAAAGACTATAATATTTATTACAGACTGCAATGTTTATTACAACTTAATAATAGATAGGGAATCTATACTTACCTACTTAACTACAATAATAATAATAATAATAGCAGGCACAAATATAATAAAAAGAAATGTCGCCTTTAATATCAAATAATTTAAAATACATTAAAAATAAATCATTAAGTAAAGCCAAAGAAAAATGTTAAATTATATATAACTTTTTGAAAAAAATTAGAATATTTTACTTCTTCGATTAGATTTCAAAATTTACCCTCAGATTCTGAACTATATTCAATGAAGTAGTCAAAATGAATAAAAATATCATTTAACTTGCACGAGCACGTGGTGCTTGGCCGTTCAAAAAATTAGGTTCTGACACGATACATTGAAATATGCATAGCAGATATCATTTTAATCTTTTTGTATTTTTATCTTGTTTTCTTGGTATCTGATTCATTCTGTAGGTATCTGCTGTAGTATCATTCTGTAGGTTCGAATAACTTTAATTTTAATAAAGTAACAAATTATAAATATGTTAGTATTTGTATTTTCCAATGAAATATTTTATTCATCTCATATTGATTCCATAAATATTTGATTAGTACTAAGGCCCAGTTTATTTCAGACGTTTATGTGAATATATAATAATTGAACTTTTATTCTGTTTTCAGATGCCTTTTACGATCTGGCACAAATTGGAATTAATCGAATATTAGATGCAGCAAAAAAACGTGAATTGCAACAGCAGCATCCACCATCAAACAAAGATGAATCGATCCAGTACTTTCTGTATACTCCAAGTAACAAACATGAGGCTTGCCTTATACAGCCCGATCCCAAACAGCTCGACAGGTGTGCATTTAACCCAAATTACGAGACTAAATTTATGATCCATGGATTTGCTATATACCTGACCCCTACAAATTGGTTTAATGTAAGATTTAAATTAGTTTAAATCATTTTTATGATGCAAAAAACACAAAAATAAAATGATAACATAATACTAAAAGATATTACGTATACCTACGTATACAACATTCTGTACCAAAATATTGTATAATGCTCAATATTTTGGTAAAATGTTTCCTAATTTCTAAATTTTCTAAAATATCACAAAAGTAAAAATTTGATAAATTATTGTTAAATATTGATTGTAAGAATTAAATTTTGTTGATAATTTTTAATTAAATTTATTTAATTTGATATTGGAATCTGTGTAATCCCTATGCTACATTAAAATTTACCGAAAATGATAGAACTGACTTCAGAAAATTGAATAATTAAATTTTTTATGATGATTCATAAAAATATTTCGATAAGGTTCTCAATTACCACGGAAAGGGTTCATTCATTGGATTTCGATGATTGGACAGAGTTATGTAAACAACTATTTTCTTCTAAATTTCTTATTTAAACCTCAAAACCGGTTTATTTTCCTTACTATCTAATAAGATGACACCGTGTATTTTGGAAATATTTTCTTATTTTGATTCAAATGGAAATCCATGGAATACTCGGCTTATCTAAGTATTCGAAGTCATTTTATTATTGAATTATAATTGTTATGAATGATTTATTTATTTTTATTTACAACTATCAAAAATCGATAAATCGATGCACGTACGGCGTACATGCAAACCGGTTAAGGGGTTAAGATTCTTGAATAAATTCAAGAGTAAAAAAATAGACTCATCGAAGTTAGAAAACAATAAAAAAATTAATGAATTATCAATTTGAATGATTATTGTTCCATTATAAAGAAATACTTTTGCTGTAAGACGGACTTTTTACAATAAATAGATTGAGAGAACTTTTGGAATGAAATTATCTATCTATTTTTAATTCCTCGGATAAATACTGAACAATGATGTTTAAACATTATCGTAGATAGTTGGAGCCTTGGAGCCTATCATAATTTTTAATAGACGATGACTTGAGTTACTATAACTATATTTTTATCATACAGAACATGACGTTGTTTTTGGGATGAGGTTTCTGGTGTCAATAAAAATCTGTAAGCGAAAAATAAACATTTTATTATCTGCATGAGCATTTCCAAAAATCAGTTTTTAATACCGCGTTGCCATGACATTTATTAAAGCTCTGATTTTTTTAAAAAAATGCCATTTTGAACACGCGATTACATTAAATTAAATAAGTAGGAAATGTGATATTACTTTTTAAGCAATCAATACGAGACAAAGTTTTTTGGATCGTTTGCAATACTAAAGTGACTCATTCGATGAAACAATTAAAATGAATAAAAATATAATTTAACTTGTACGAGCACGTGGTGCTTGGCCGTTCAAGAAATGATATTCTGACATGATACATTGAAATATGCATAGCCCATTTCATTTTAATCTTTTGTATGTTTCTATGCAGACATGATATTTTAGATATGAAAATAATTAAATGTCTGTTATTTAAAATTTTAATTATTGTAGTTCTTTTTAAAAATATCGACATTTTAAAATACTTACTTTAAATACTTTTTTCAATTTTTTTACTGCAGTTAATTAGAAAATTATTATAGATAAATTATTAGTTTTTCAAATTTCACGATGCAAGTATTAATTATCAAAAATGAATTAAATGAAACTTTAATTTGCGTAGGTTCTGAAGGATGCTTTATTGGATCATGGCGACTATAATATTATCATAGTCAACTGGACTCTGTACAACACCTTGCCTTTCGGTTTTGCTTATAAAAATGCTGAATTAGTTGGGAAGAAAGTAGGGGAAATGATGGAATTTCTTCAGGTGAGTATGAATTTGTTCATGCTTAGTAAATCGGAATCATGGGATTGATGAAATTGCTGTGATAATCCCATGGTTGACAAGCTACATTTCTATCTTTTTAGAATAAGTCCTGAAGATTTGTAGTTAATAAAATTTTAATTTTAAAATAAAATTTGTAGTTAATAAAATAAACAAGTTTGTAGACTAATAAAATTGAGCATTAGCAGTATTTATGTTGGTTTATTTGATTGCCTATTTTTATATTATCTACATTTGGTGATTAATTGGTTTTCTGAGGTTTAAAATCGCTAAAAGTTTATTTAATTATTTTATGCAACTTGGTCTTAAAAGATTTATCAAGAAATTATACTTAAATTTCAGAAGTGATACTTAAAGATAGTTGTTGTTGTTACTAATGGCTCTTGCCATGGACAAGACAGCTGATGCATTGGCTCATTTAAGCCGAAATAAGGTCTCATGTTTGAGGTAGAGCCAACTAGTGCCAAGAGTACGACATTAGCTGCACACTCATCACATTCGCCTGCACAGTCCCTTTATACAGGGGGGCACACTCACACGCTTCACAAAAACAACACAAAAGAACAACCATGCCCTAACCGGAACTCGAAGCCGCGACACCCAGTACAAGGAAAACGCGCTAAGTCTGTGACAAGACGCCGAAACTAACAAATAATTATAAAAATAATAAAATTATCAATATGGAATCTTTATTAGTAAAATAAAGCCAAATTTGGCATGTACTACATCTTGGATTCATTTGGAAATTAATTCATACAAGGACCAAGTATTATTTGAAGAAATTATACTTCATTATTCATAGTGGTATTATTAAGTTCGGAGAGAGATGTCATTGGTGAATATCGATTCCGGATTGAAGACTATAAAATAGACCATAAGGTTTCGATTATATTGAAATTAGGGGGAATATGCATACCAAAGAAAATGTTTCACTTCATCCTCGTGCTCATCAAAGCCATGATTTAACCAATTCTGCTGTATAAATAATTATCATCCTGGAAAATTCCATTTTCTGCATTAAGTATGGCTCGAACTGAAGACAATAAAATAGACCATAAGATTTCGATTATATTGAAATTAGGGGGATATGCATACCAGAGAAAAGGTTTCACCTTATCCTCGTGTTCATCAAAGCCATACTTTGAACAATACTGCTGTATAAATAATTAACATCCTGGAAAATTCTATTATCTATATTAAGTGAGGTTCGGAATGAAGACTATAAAATAGACCATATGATTTCGATTATATTGAAATTAGGGGGAATATGCATACCAGAGAAAATGTTTCACTTCTTCCTCGTGTTCATCAAAACCATGATTTAACCAATATTGCTGTATAAATAGTTAACATGCTGAAAAATTCTATTTACTGTATATTTAAGGTTCGAATTGAAGACTATAAAATAAACCATAAGATTTCGATTGTATTGAAATTAGGAGGATACGCACATCAGAGAAAATGTTTCACCTCATCCTCGTTTTCATCAAAACCATGATTTGGCAAATATCTCTGCCTGAATAGCTAACATCCTGGAAAATTCTGTTTCCTTTATTAAGTAAGGCTCGGATTGAAGACTATAAAATAGATAATAAGATTTCGATTATATTGAAATTAGGGGGAATATGTATGTCAGAGAAAATTTTTCAATTCATCCTCCTGTTCATCAAAACCCTGATTTGACAAACACCGCTTCCTAAGTAGCTACATCCTGGAAAATTATATTTCCTATTAGAATTTTCTCTATGAAGTGAGGTTTGGAATGAAGACTATAAAATAGACCATACGAGTTCGATTGTATTGAAATTAGGGGGAATATGCATACCAAAGAAAATGTTTCACTTCCGTGTTCATCAAAACCATGATTTAACCAATACTGCTTTATAAATAGACAACATATTTGAAAATTCCATTCCCTGCATTAAGTAAAGCTTACTTCATAGCATGAATCTATCCAGCTGAAATAGTTTTCTTCACCTCAGTGGCTTCTTTTCACATTTTCAATAGGTTTAGTAGACACAACAGTACTTATCATACAGACCTATTTCTGTAGGTGATAATTGTAGGGAGACAACCTCGATCACACGCTTATGCAGATTTCCATCAAACGTGCACCTGTCTTTTTGTAGGAAAAAGTGCAAAACGCGATTGGGCAGACCTTATAACTTTCTTCCACTAATTAATATCACAAGTTTTGAGTATATAGCACTACTGTAGACGACTTTTGGCATTAACAGTTATGACGAATGGTTTGGGAACTGATACTTTGATGTGAATGTTCTCTTTATCCAGATGCTTTCCATCTCTATACAAGTTTGGACACATCTATTTTTTTTTAAAAATTAATACAAATTCATAACAAGCACATATATGAAGTATTCGGAGTATTTAAACATTTATGATGATAAAATTATATTTGAAATGAAAATATATAAAAGTTATTTCCAAAATATGCTATAAATGTTTGAACCATTCTCCCTTCTTTTTAAAGATTATTCAGCAACACATGGAAGCTTCATGGTTTTTACCTTTATTTACAGATGTTTTTTTGTATTAAGGAATGTCATGAGGTGGTTATATTAGGATATGAGGTGGTTATATGAGGCGGTTCAGTAAATTTTCTCTTATTCGTTAGAGGTTACGTTCCTAAAAGTGTTTTCAAACATCACGAATATATTTAACTGATACTAATAATGAATGCGCTTATAGATAAACATAGAGACCAGGCAGTTTGCTTTAAAATTATCGAATATGTAACATATATATTATGGAAGCTGAGAATATATTCCGGAAAGGGATTTTAGAAATATTTATTAAAATTTTAATAAACAAAAAATCAAGTAAAATCTTGACTTTTAGAATTATGCACACTCAAAAATCACTTTCACATTAACTTAAAATTGCAATAGAACTGCTTTATCAATGATATCAATTATTTTTAACGTAAAATTTTATTTTTATTCATAAATATTTTTTTAAAATGTACTTTAAGAGCCTTTTACATCAATATATTTCATATTGAAATGAAGTTAGAAGTCAGATTTGATATTAATTTTTACCTCGGTTTTTATTTCTATTGCTGATGACTAAAATATAAAAATTCAATATATTTTTTAAGCAGAGTAAATCTCCGTTTAAGGCTTTGTTTTAATTAATTTTTTTGAAAATTCTCTCTACTTAGATCTAGAGTTTAACTTCGGAATCAAAAAATTGCCAGAGTTTTAAAATCTGTATATTTTTAAATAATACTGATATTTTTTTATGATAGAATTGAATTTGTTACGATTCCAACACACTATCATGTTTCATATCGTATCTTATTTCACCTGTATTGAAGTTTTGCAGCTAATTTTTCACATGACGATTTATGAAATTTTGTTCAGATGAGCCTGTTCCCCATCCCCTTCCTGGCGAGTCCCTAACCTCGAAACGATTTCACATTTATAATTAATTTTGCGATTTGGCGCATATATCTAACAAATCAGAATATATTGTTTATTTTAGAAATATAATTTTAAAATATATCGTGTTGCGATAAAATAATAATAATATTGCGTGTTGCGATATATCGTATTGCGATAAAATGTATATCCTAAATGTAGGATGATGTCATTGAATTAATGCTTTTATAATGTTTATGAACATCTGGTGGCTGAAACAATTTGGTTTTTGTAGACCTGAGATTTTCTTTTCTTTCATATTTAAAATCATTTTATTAAATTTTTGTGATGTTTTATTCTTATTTTTCAGAGCTATGCAAAGGTACCTTTGGAAAAAATTCACTGCATAGGCCATAGCTTAGGGGCACATGTATGCGGCTCAGCAGGACGAAGTGTTCATACCTTAGGAAGGATAACTGGTTAGTTTATTAAGGCTTATGCAATATTTATTGGTTAATAATTTAATGTTATAACTAACTGTTGTCATTTACTCAGTATAACTATTGACTTTTGGATCAGTTAACAATGTTTTATTTTGGTAGTACCTAACCCGGCAAGGTATTGTTTGTGATGTGATGGTAATCAGGGAAATTAAATTACAGTTAAACGAAATCTGTAAAGCATATTTCAATATATCATGACAGAACGGCCAAGCACCACGTGCTCGTGCAAGTTAAATTATATTTTTATTCTTTTCAATTGTTTCATTGAATGAGTCACTTTAGTATTGCAAACGATCCAAAAAACGTTTTCTCGCACTTATTGTTTAAAAAAAATATCTCATTTCATATAATCACACGCTCAAAATGACATTTTTCTAGGTTTTATCTGCTGTAGTCATTAACTTATTTTTTTTAAATCAGAGCTTTTGTAAATGGAATGGCATCACATTATAAAAAGCTGATTTTTTAAGATGCTCGTGCAGATAATGAAGTCTCAATTTTTCGTGTACGGAATTTTATTGACACGAAAATCCTCATCACAAAAAACATCGTCCTCTGAAGCTATAATAGCGTAAAACAAAGTAATATAGATGAAGCAAAAAACTAAGTAATAATTTATTGTTTTAGTTTTCTATTTATAAATGATATCGGGTCATGAACTGTAAATTATAAAAATTCCAAATAAATAAACGAAAATGAAACCAATCTGGAGAGACAGAGAGAAAGAGATGAAACGAGAAATTTAGTTACAAACAATGCTATTACGATTTAAACTATATAAAAATAATCTTCATGATTTTAGATTTCCTAGTTTTTTTGCCTGAAAAATCAGCAAAGAAATTTTAAAAATAAATAAATAATGAAAAATTAGCAATAGAAAGGGCAATTTCAAAAAATTTCTAAGGATCAACAGAAAGCATTTGAGAAAAAGCAAAAATTTAAATTTCATGAAAAATGAAATTTTGAAAGTTCATGTTTTAATTTTCAGAGAAATATTCAAGAAATCACATTTAAAAGATTGAAAAAGGAAACCGGAATTAGAATTATCTACTACTGACTACTATTGCTTAATTTTTATTTAAAAATTGTGAAAATAACCGAAAAAAAATCTTTAAAATTATCACTATTTCTTCTGTGGGATAATTATAGATGTTTTTTCTATAATCATTACAGCAAGCATCAATACAATCACCTGTAATCACATGAAAAATTTTGAAAAGCGAAAACGGGATTAATAATAAAATTTTTAATTTTAAATTATTATTTTGAAAATTTACTAACATTCCAAATTTACTTTCGAAATTTTATATACTGCATTTGATATGTTAAAAAATTTCTTTAAAATGACAATTATTTTTCTTTTATAATGACGCACTGGTTATTTGGGAAGAATAATTACATTCATTTTCAACAATCATTGTATTATTTTCCTACACTCCTTTCTACATTATTAAATCATACCAAAAATATTTAATACAAAACATGATATAAAATTTTCTGTATTAATTTATTACTATTTTCTTCATTAATTTACTATTAGATTTAAAATTTATAGTTCAAAATGAGTTTATTTAAACCTAAAATTTACTGTGAGATGGGGCCGGTATAGCCTAATTTGGTAGGCCGTTAGATTCATATCCCTTGGGCTGCGACGTGGAGCCCGCCAGCCGAAGACTCTCCATGTGTGCGTGTGGTGGCTGTCGCAAGTTTAATCTGCTGTGGTCACGATGTCGGGTGTAATATTACTGGTGATACTGATTCAGAGGCGATCGTTCTCTATTTCAGATCTAACGATCTGAGGATGAATGAATGAAATGCATTAATGAAGTCCACCCCGTAAAAAGGGCTTGTGATGTGTGTGTGTGTGCCTAAGTCGTACTCTTGGCCCTAGTTGGCGTTACTGAAAAATAAGAGACGCTCATTCAGTTTAAATTATTGACAAGTCATTCAGTGGGCTTGTAAAGTGCCATAAGTAACAACAACAACTGTGAAGCAAATTTCCTTGCCGTCACTGCTAGTTTGAAATTGTAACATAAATAAAATAGAGCAGAAAAATAAATACATTTTTATAAATTTGCTCTTATAAACCTCTTACAATAAAAAAAATCGCTAACTTTTCTCTTAATTGTTCTTAGGCTTGGATCCCGAAGGGATGTCGTTATACCAGTCATTAACCCCAAACGTACGCCTTAATTACACAGATGCAGATTTCGTCGATGTCATACATTCGAGCGATATATACTCGAGTAAGATTTTTATTTCCTCTTTTAGTACTACTTGATTGCTTTCAGCAATAGTTTCTTAGCTGAAAATATTGGTTTTGTTTTATTTCAATCAAATCCTTATACATTACTTTACATTTATGGTTCCATCAATTAAATATTTAAGATAGATATTCAAAAGTTGTAGTTTACTAGCTTTTACTATTCACGAGTCTTCATATTGTATACTAGTTACATTTGACAACCAGCTGGTTTATCAATAATAATAGTGGTAATTAATTTCTTTATAATATTTTATGTATGAACTTAATATTCATGATTTCTTCAATGATACATTTTTAAGTTTAAAGTTAAGGCAAACGAAATACCTGTATTATCTTAATACAGGTATATTGTATACCTGTTCTAATTAGTGTTTAAATCAAATATTATTATAGAATGAAATTCCATGGCATCTTAGTTCAACTAAATCCATAACTAATAGAATATTAGTTACTGGTATGGTATATTATTTTTGTGTTGAAAGCATCATAAGCCAGATAACATCCTACAGATGTGAGTAATTATTTTTGTCTAGTGAAGCTTCCTAAGCCAGATAACAACCTTCGGACACGAGTAATTACTTTTGTCTAGTGAAGCTTCTTTAGCCAGAAAAAATCCCTCGGACAAGAGTAATTATTTTTGTCTAGTGAAGTTTCATAAGACAGATAACATTCTTCGGACACGAGTAATTGCATTTGTCTAGTGAAGCTTCATAAGCTAGATAACATCCTACGGACACGATCAATTACTTTTACCTTGTGAATCTTCATAAGCCAGATAACATCCTTCTGACACGAGTATTAAGTTTTATCTAGTGGCTATGTTATTTGGCTGCAAACCTTAACGTTAATCGGTCCTTCTTTGTTTTAACCATGCTCTACATCGTAACTCAATATAATACACCATAAGTTCAGCTTCAGTTAACATAAATCTTCTAAGGTTACGATATTTTCTTATATTAACAAAAGGTTAAACGATACCCTTTTTTTATAGCTTTCGTTAATGATAAATTATCTTCGATTAAATATTTGAGGAAAAAATTAAATAGTTCGAATTCTGTTGCAACATTAGCATTCATGAAGATTTTTTTTTCAAATATTGCTAAAATTCAGAGAGGTTTAAATGAAAATTAAAGGGTCATTATTAAAAACAGTCTTTTACCAGTAGATAATATTTTTGTCAGTTATTCCAGAAAAATACCAAAAAAAATCTCTTAATTTTTTATTAATTAAATTGTAATGCAAGAATTAAGAGTTTTCTCCATGAGGCACATTCTAACATTTCAAAGTATATTTTCTTGAATATCGTAGCTCTTTTTTAAAACATTCTCTCTTGTCGGGTGCTAGCACTTTGACACACACACGCGCGCGCGCACACACACACATTCAGAAAGATAGAGAGAGAGAAATATACATTATTAAATTGAGTTTATATCTCTCATTTGAGAATATTCTTGATAAATAAGAGAAGAATAGGTGATCATTTCATCCTCATAACCATCTAACCATCCAAACAATGATCAATCTATCAGTGAACTCATTACCGCTAATGTGTCCGTGTAATGTAGGCCATTGAAGGCAGATGTCATGATTATAGCCAATAGGATTTTGTAGTGAATTACGGCTATAAAATACATAATTCCGCCAAATCCCTATTATATGATGTGATATTATTAAGCATTACATTAATCGCAATGAACATTCCTGAAGACCGAACAAGTGTCAGGGTAGGGTTGCTTTATTGTAATCTCAACACGGGGAGGGGAAGGGTCCAAACATATCTTTTCATTCTAAGATTCTGAAACTGAATTCAAATCACATATTCTTCAGACAATTAAAATTGGAAGAAAATATATCTCTTTTACTATTCACACCTATCAATTATGCATTAAATATTCATATGGATATTCCAAATAGAAGTGAAAACAGATTGACCCTCATGCATTGGAGAAAAAATGAACAATTTTCAAATTTAAATATAGTTTTTTTTAAATCGGACTGCTAGCAATAATAAATCTCCAAAAGGACTTCATCTATTAACCAAAATAATTTATCAGAAAACCTATTAGACCTCACGATATAATCTTCTTTCTATAAAAATGTTACATAGTCCAAGAATTTCAAGAGATCTTACTAACTCAGTATTCCCTGCTTTTGTTTGCTTTGCAGAATAGCTACAACATTTACGTGAAAATGGCATATATAATGCCAGATTGGACAATAGAAATGGTCCATTCGGGAATATCAAAAAAGGCAAATGTGAAAATGGCTTATTTGAGAAGATAAAAAATGGCATTTTTGGAAAGATAGAAAGGTTTACTTTAAAAAACAAATAACAATAATTGGAACTGAGATTGAGGTTCATTTGCTTTACTTTTTATTTTAAGTATGTAAATTACAATGTATTCCAAACTTTAATGGTAGGTAAGAAAAACAAACACAAATCTTTTCATTTATAAAAGATATGCCATGAATGTGAAAGACTGCCAATGGATGAATTTTTGCCAATGAATTATGTAAAAGATAAAGAATATAATAATCAAAATGCTAAAGAGAGGTTTATGAAAATACAAATGAATAACAAATCAACAGAACTATTATTATTACTGCATTACTATAATAACAGTACTGAAAAAAGTAAGCCTTATGATAGATACAACTTCTAGTTGAACATAATATTAAATTTGGTATTTTAAAATACTCAAAGAAGTATTAGTGAATGGAGAAAGATATAAGAAATAAAGTGCATAGCACATATTTAAGTTAAATACAAATTAATAACAAAACAGCCCGAATTTACTATTGTATGTGCCACAGAATAATAGCAATGTAAATAATAAGTAGGAGGAAAACTAAGATATATTGAATTTTGAGCAAGTATTTCAGAACGATTTTGGAACATTCAAAGTAAATCATTGTTCAGAGAACTAACGGCCGAAGCTACCTATAATTCTTGTTTTTACTATTAAAATTATGTAGTTATTATCATGAGAAAACATGATGTTATTTTGGTTAAGAAGCTTTGATGTCTCCAAAATTTACGGGCAAAGAATAACTTAACTTGGTGTAGCCAGTATTAAAATTTAATTTTGTATGTTTCTTTGAAAACAGTTGCGTTTTAAAAAGGTTGAGTTGCTTTTACCAGTGTTGCTTTATTAATATGTATACTTCTTTGACATCAAATGCGTTTTTAAAGTGTTGAACGGTTTTTACCAGGATTGCTTTATTATTATGGATGCTTCTTTGACAGCAAATGCGGTTTTAAAAGTTTGACCTGTTTTTACATGTACTGCGTTATTATTACGCATGCTTCTTTGAAAGCAGATGTGTTTCTTAAATGCTGATGGAGAAATGACATCTTAGCTGCTATTTCATTTGAAAATCAGTCGATCTCGAAAACTATATA
>JAOUZG010005711.1:0-11155 GCA_026289955.1 Argiope argentata | reverse complement strand
AAAATTTGACCAATGTGTACTCGATAAATGTTATATCTTGTGCATAATATTTTCCATCTAGTCCTCTTCCATTTGTAATATCATATTTTATTACATTCAAACAGTTGGATTGACGACCTTCTTGAGAAAATTGTATTCAAAATATTACAAATATGGGTACTTTTCCGTTAGCCGGACGCCAGCGAAAATTCGACAAAGAAAATTGGCGGAATTCTGCATTATTTGGTAGTTTTTCGCTTTATAATCGCTGCAAGAAATTGGTAGAATTCTACATTAATTGACAATTATGCGTTGGTGCCCGGTTATCTCAAAAGTACCAAAATCTGCATATTTTGCGTAAAGATACCAAATTTTTGCTGTCTACGTCAAAGATTTTATAAGCATCTTAGAAACTTCAAGGAGTACATTTTCCAAAAATTCATTATTCGTTGGATCTGAAATTTGAAGATTTATTAGAAACTCCAGTTTAAATTTTTTTGCTAATCACTACACTTAATCTCCATGTACTACATGGAAAGTATCAATAATAAAAGAAGTTTTTTTTCATTTATCAGAACCAGTTGAGCTTCAAGATCAGCACTACTACAACTAACATAAACAATGTTCCTCTCAATGCTAAGCTGACATGATTCGGATTCCGCATTCTTTTTTATTTAAACTGGCAATTAGAACATTCCGATAAATACGTCGTTATCAAAGGCATTGTAGCGAAATTAAAGTTCTTTTCTCTTTGTAAACCTAATATAATTTTTTCACAACCTTAAGAAAAGAAGGCAATGCTTATGTATATATTTTAGTGCACAAAGAAACTGAAACAATTGTGGGTCATTGAACATTATCGAGTTAAGACACGAGATCATATGTGTTTTTTATTATTATCAAAGATACTAAATGAGTTCACTAGAGATTTATAGAAAGTGTGTTAAACACACTGATATATTTAAAGGAATGCTGATGGATCATTGGTTAACGTTAAAGATGGAATAAAAATGCATTTCTACAAAGTCAACCAAGTATCCTATCACCATATACCTGATTCAAATTAGTAATTAAATATGTTCTTCATTGCTTTCCTAAACAGTAATATATTTATACCAATACATAAAAATCTATGGCAATACCTATCTTTAAAAGAAACAGATTTCAAGTTGAAAGTTTCCGATTTATAATCTATGTTCCTTATTTTAGATTTGGTTCATTGCTACTCTGTTTGAAAGTTAGAGCAACTATAATATTTCAAAAAAAGCTTATTTAACTCTTTTGATAGGATAGGATAGTGGATTTAGTGGCACAAGAGCCATATCTGGCCATACAGCGCCATTTCGTACGGTTAAAAAATAAATGCATTTCTATGTAAAATTCTTTAGAACTACAAACTGATTAAAAAATTACAACAAAGTGATGTATTAAATAAAATTATAAAAACCATCTTTTTTAAAAAAATTAAAAAGATTTTAGGGGGCCATTTCCCTATGAGCATTTGCAGGTCCACTACAGAAGCACTAAAAAATTGCAAACGATGAGTATCAAAGCTAGTACAATTAGTTAAACTACAAAGAACCGTTCAGGTCAGTTGGAATTTATAGCAGAAATGACCTCGAACGCTAAATAAAATATATTTGTGTGTTAAACGAGTGTGACCAATGCGGAGTCGAGTCAATTTGACTTCGAGATCTCGAGCTAGAAAAGTAGTCCATGTTGAAATTGTGAGTCAGAAAAAATGTAATTTGTTATTATTTTGACGATCCCATGATTCCTGCTATATAGCAAGTACACGACGTGCAAAGAAGTTCTTCGAATCGTAGAAAGGTACCTCACGCTGCATAAATAAAAATTAGCTCTTCCGATCCGATAGATATATACATGATTTCAATTTCACGTCCTTTGCAAACTTGTTTCTCTCTTCTGTAATCCAAATTAAATCTGGATATATTTACCCAAAAGAGAATGAGCCGATCAAAGAGAAGTAAGGTCATATCTCTGAAATGAAAGAAAGTTCTTGGATAATTAAGACTCAATTACCAAAATGCCACAACATCAAAGATGGTGGAAACTGTGGTTGAGTCCTTAAGGATATATCCGTCCACGGCATAGCTATTCCCTCAGGATGTATATTCTGTCATCGATGGGATGAGCCAGACTCCTACTTTTTTGTATATTCTCCAATGTGGCAAAATATCACCCACCATGCTGGAAACCTCAACCTCATTTCGATTTGTAGGGTATGGAAGAGAGGTAAGCCACACCAATTACTCTCCAAGCCGTTTGAAGGCACATAGTTAATAAAATTGAATAACCGTAACGATTCAACAGTAATATTGACAAACTGTAATTGAGTCCTGAGGGACATCACTTGCCTTGGTAGGACACTTTCAGTAGAAACTACGCCCTGTCATCCAAAAAAAAAAAGACTCAGAGCCCTTCTACTATTTGTGTACTCATCAGGGTGTTGAGATCCACCCACCATGTCGGAAGTATCTCATCCTGATTACCTGGAGAGTTATGAAAGAATAATATATGCCCTTTTGAACAAATAGTGTTAAAAACCCTGGTAATTAAAAAAATTATCTTCTTTAAATAAAACACTCTGTTAAGATTACCCGAAGATTGATTAATTGTTAAAAATTCGAATCTGTTAAAGATTTTATGGAAATATTTCAAATGCTGCAGAAAATAGGGAAACAACTTGAATCTTTTCAATGGCACAAGAACCGAATTCATTTTTTTTTTCTGTTCTAAGTAGCGACTCCTTTTACTGAATTATAAGTCATCATGAATTGATATTTAATTTGTAATTTAGAAAGGCAGATTTCCCATATATTACATTTTCCTAACCAATAAATACAATTTTTTTCGCTATTTATTAACTCATAACAACACTCTATTCAAAAACCTAAATTAAACGTGCATTTAAAAAAAAACTTTAAAAGTGGTTCCCCAAGTAATTTCTTCCATATTCTGTAATATACTTGTCATAACATTGAACACTGTGCATAAAATTGGAGTATCGTAATTAAGAATTATTATTTTCTGTAGTGGATTAAAAAATTTTTTGAACTTATCAATCTTCTTTTGGTGAGGATTTTAGTGATTAATTACTCGCATATTGTTATAAATGACAAAAATAGATTTTAACCTCTTGACATTTTTTTCTGCTGGAACAAAGATTTGAAAAATGCCTGATCTTGCAGCGATAAATTCCCATATTAAATCGGATATACTTAACTAAATGCATATTTGGGTTATCATCTTTGATACACTTCTGAAAAAAAAACATATATATAACATTATATATTAACATATATATATTTGTGGCTGTGGTTGAATTTCAATATCTTCTGGAACCTTCTCTAGAAAAGATTGTACTCAAAATTTTAAAAACCTGAAATTTTTTGTGCGAATACTGTTTACCTTATTCCAATTAACTAGCTAAAGGCATATAGAAGTTATATATGTCTCATGCAAAATAGTTATTTACAGAAAGGTGTTCCCTAAACTGTACACATAAGCATAAAAAGACAAAAAATGTAATAATAAAAGATCCTTTATTTCAGATTACTGATGCGCCATTAGATCAGCACATCTTTTCATAATACCAAAAAATGCGATATTCCGAACATGTTTTAAATAAGAAAAATATAAATTTTATTATGTTTTCATATTTATTCAAACTGGTAATACAAACGCTCTAATAAATGCATCGTCGTAAAATGTGCATTATCAAAACACAGTTTTTTTTATTAATTTTCCGCATTTTAAAATAGACGATTTAAACATGCTCAGATTGAAAATGCAATGCTCACTTATTATTACTGGTACGACCGGATTGACCTTCACCTCTTTGGCGCCACTTTTCAAAATCACATTCTCGCCGAGCACTTGCGTCTTGTTTCCCGTAGGAAGATATCCTTCAACGACTACGTCGGGTTGCCATATTCGGCTCTAGATCACCTTGACAAAAAGGGGTGATGATCTCACCGGATCAACCATTATTTTTATTATTATTAACCGCTATGCTGTTTTCGGTTATAAAGTTGGCGAAAGAGGGAGATAAACTCGGCGGGTAAGGCATGTGTAGAAACAGTATCAAATATTCTTTGCCACCGGATAAAAAAAACTTCCTTGTTTCATACGGGGAAGAGGAAAATAGGAGAGGTTTACATTTAGCAATGGGGTCAATTCATGGGTCACGTGTCACGTACCAAACAAACCGATTCTGTTCAATTTTCAACCGTTCTGCGCATCTCGGGATGTCTGCCGATAACGTTGGTGAAAGCATTGCAGTCAGCTGTTGCAGTTGAATGTTAGTCTAGCCGAATAATTATAAAAAACTTTTCATATGTTTTAAAATTTAATATTTTGAATTATTTTCACCAAACTTTTGTAGTATTGTAATTTTATTTCTTATCCTAAAATTTCAATTAGTATTTTCAATGCAATTATTTTTTGTCTAATTAATTAATATCACTTTTTAATTTTCACTTGTTTGCTACCCTTTTATTCTTTACTTTTCCCTATATATATATATATATATATATATATATATATATATATATATAGTTCAAAAGATACATTTTGACAAATGGCTATGGTGGTGTTTTTGAAAAATTACATATTTTCTTTTTTTTTAATTTAAATGTTAAATCACAGTTAAAAAGAACCTATACTTCTCTGTAGGTTGAATTTTATAAAGTATAAAAAAAGTGAAAAATTCATGTAACAAGGAAGTTAGAAATAAAAAATATATAAAGAATATTGCTACAGAAGTTGATTTTCAATCAAAAGACCAATATTTTTTAGTACAACATGGTGTTATGATAACAATCGATTTCAGTTGAAATAAAGAAACTAATGACATTTCATTCTAACTATAGCAACACATAATTTGACATAAATTTGACTTGAATCTATTACAAGTAAACAAATGTATTTGAAAAACTACTAATAATGATCTCTGAAGCCATCCATTTTGCTCTTAAGTTATTAGATGTGATTACATGGCAATAACAAAATAATATGAATTACTACAAGAAAAAGAAAGCTTTAAGGATCACACTCAAAAAGTAAAAACCCCAAAATGCATTTTATTATAATGCCAAAAACTAAAAAACAAATACGAAAAATTGATTGATGTTAATTACTGGTCTTTGAAAGTTATACAACATGCAAGTAATTGATATTATATAAGCACATATAAAAGACAGCCCCTACAAAATATTTATTCATCATAATTTTTGAAATGGCTCTTTCTACTGTAATATTATATAAGATATCTAGCAGTTATCAATTCTTTCAGTGATATTAAACTGAGTACAGTCATTTAAAATTTTATTTTCAACTTATATCCTTTTTTAAAAAAGTTCTTGTTCAATTTGAAAACTTTTATCTGTCATCACAAAATCATTCAGTTCTAATACATCCATCAGATAGCTTTTAATTTCAAAAAATTCCTAGTCAGATATGCTATCACAGTGTAATGGTGAAATGAAGTTGACAGCTCTTGAAAGTATTATGACTATCATATCTTTTAAAATATTTGCTTCTTTATAAAAACTGGAAATCATTTGCTGTTCTGTTGGATTGATCTGTTTCTATGCAGCCAATAATGAATCTGGAGTCTTTATTTTCAAAAATCAACTGGATTTTTAATTTTTTTTTTAAAAAAATCAAATGGATGCTTTGACATATTTAATTTTTGAGGATCCGCTTCAAAATTAAAAGAAGAATATACATAGAAAAAGCTTTCTTTCGTGAAATTTGTCAATGCCCTCATTTTAATGTTAACAATATTCTCAGGAATGAATCTTTTTCACTGAATTTTGAACTTCATTTTGTAATTTGTGAATTATTTCAGCAAAAAGTAGCATTAAAGTAAGTAGCATTCCATTTACCAAATTAAGAGCACTTTTAATGCAATACATCAATTATAAATGCTGTTAACAAGCAATACAAAAATTGAATTTTTCAGTAATTGGAAAAGATCCATTTATTTAATAAATCTTAAAGAAGATTATTCACCTCCACCCAAGTCAGCATTACAGCCACTAATTTTCAGTTAAGAGAGATAGTTTTTACAATAAAAGTTTGTTTACTTACATCAATTAAATTTAGATACGATTTTGTAGGATAAATGTAATGTAATATTCATGTAAACATCTCAAAATCTTCTAAGCATATTCAAAATTATCAGAAAATTCCATCAAATGTCAATAAAGAAAATTAGAAATGCATTGAAGATTTTGTTTAATTGTCCCCATTTCTTTTAGACAGCAATACACGTACCGATTTCTTTTCCTTTGAGAGGGTTTTCTAAAAAAAATTTCTGGAACAGTTTTTGGGTTTCAAAATTTTGTGAACATAAACTCACTAAATGATTTCTTGAAAATAAACGGCGCATATCACAACTTCGAAAATAACAACCTTCCATTCCAAAGCTAATAACCAATGTCAGGATTGTTAAAAGGAAACTAAAAAAATGCATTTTATCATGGCATTAACTTGTGTTTTACATTAAAGCATCTAGTAGCACATCAGTCTTTCATTTTTTAACTTTAACGGGAGGAAACAAAACGACTCAAAATCACATCTACAAATGTAAACAAAAAATCCGCTTCATACTTGGTGGAGGGCGTTAATAACAGACTCATCGAGGAAAGCTTTGCGGATGAAGACTTAAATGCCATGCGCAGAAGTCACATGTCACGTACCTTTGACGTCACATGAATTGACCCCATAAAGTAAATTTCGAAAATGCACGAATGAGAATATCAGAAGTGTGTGAAATGCTAACGTACATCTTTCAACCTATGCCCAAGGTGCGGTTGTGATCCACCTGGTAGAATAAAATGGTAGAATCGATACGATTTCTTTGCTGTAGTTGGGGTATCGCAAAGTTCTCGAGGATATCACCACACCTTTTGGAATTTGCAGAAGAAATCTCTAATCTATATCTGACAACATCTTCACTAAAATAAGTGCTAATGATAAAAGAAGCAGTGAGCCTACAACAGATAGTGAATTCCTTCGAATGAGGGTTTGTGCATTTGTATCAGCCCAAATATGGCAGTTATGTTTGTTGATATCACTGTGCACATAAAAGTGAATTTCATCGCTCCATAGTATTTGACATGGCCATTCGTCATCCACTTCCAATCGAGTTAAAAACAACCATTCAAACTGTGTAATAGGGTATATTTGTAATTTGGAAAAAAAATCTTGAAAGGTTGATATATAGTACGGATACAATGACAGAATCTAAGGTAGTATGTTTCGTACCGTCTAGAACGGGATATGTAGGATCGTGATATTTAATATCTCGGTGACTTACGTAATAGCTATGGCCTTAATTAATAACAGCAGATCCAACTTATTTATTTGTTCCTGCTTGACAGCTTTCGAAATTTTTGCATTAGACTGCCATTTATGAAAATATAAATTAACTAACATATAAATTTATAACATAAATTAAAAACCGAAGCAAGAAAATCTTCCAATTTAGCTTATAATTTTACAAATTTATGAATAAACCTAACTTTTAAAAATGCATTAAAAAGTAAATCCCATAGCCGACCACCTAAGGGGTTCGGTGGGTGCTATGCACAGAGGTCCTGCGACTAAGGAACCCCAATATGATCAAGGACTAAAAGAATGTTCGAAGCAGTAACAGCTGGAAGATAGAAAGAATATCAATTGGAAAAATCGATGAGTTTTGAAATGTACAAAGTTTACAGATAATTATACTTTGATGCAAATGTTTAATATGTTATAGTCATAAAAAGGGTTCTTTACTTCAATTACTAAATTAAATCACATATATAACTCTGATATTCAATACTTTAAACGCTTAATATTATTAGATCTAATCAATTCTATGCCAAAGAAGTATCCCTCAAAGAGTCAAAATTCAACTTCAAAAAAGAAAATTAGCAGAAATGAAAAAAGCATAAAAACTATATTTCAAAAAGTTAAGAATAAATCAGTTTTCTTGTAAACGAAATAATTCTGGGAAAGAAATTGTTTCGACTTCAGAAGTTAAAATAAAAACTTCGACTGACAAAAAAAGTTCCGCACAAACTACAAAATTGCGAAATCTGTTTGCTGAATCGTATCTATCTAGAAACTTTATTCAGTTAATGTTATTGTGTTAACTTATAAATGAACAACAAGTTGTATAAATTTCGATAAAAGAGATTTTACTCAAAATTTTATAAATCTGGAAATTTAGTTCATATTCCGTTTTTTATATTTCAACCAGCTTCCTCAAAGGAAATTTGAATTATATATGTCATATACAAAAGGATCCAGGCAAAAAAGGAGTTATTCAAAATTTTTAGTTAGTTTAAAATTTCAAAATTCTCGATCTCGAATTTTGTTTTTACGATTATCATACTTCCGTTACGATACGACTAATACACAGTAATAATAAAAGATCCTCTCTCTCTCATTAGATGCTGTGCTTTGGGAACTGCACAACTTTTGATGAAAACAAAGCTATTATCAATTTTCGAAGATACTCTATGAAGAGATACCAGTTTATTTTATTTTCTTAACTATTCAGACTGGTAATACAAAAGTTCTAATAAATGCATCGATGTAAAATGAGAATTAACAAAACTAAATATATTAATCTTCCTCTTTTAAGACAAGGTGTTCGAAGTCTTGCAGAGTGTTATGTACTGAGTAAATATAACAAAATTTGGCCACAATACACATAAAGGTATGCTGTTTGGATAAGTCCAAAAGAAATAGTACCAAAGAACTTCGATAGGTACAAACGTGAAGCTGAAAGCGTATTAATAATTGGAAAAATAATACAAAACTGCCTTTTGGTACAGTAAATATCAACCCACTAAATAACAATGAAAAAAGTTTATTATATTATCTTAAAAATGTGACTCAAAGTAACAAGCAGCCTTATGTTTTGATAATCGCCTGCTGTTTTCAGGGTCTCTGACGGTACCTCACACAACACCGTTTAATGCCCCTGCAACTACAACCACCTGGTTATTTAAACAGGGTAATGAGCACGAAGTGGAGGATATAATGAAAGCAACTGTTGTTCTACGTCCCACATTTATTGGTTAAAATTTAATAGGGGATTTTAGTTTGAATTAAAGAAAGCCGAAGAAAGTGAGCTGTTTGAAATTTAAATGGGAAGTGGCTTTGTCTAATTAAGCTAACTATTGGAGAGAAACTGAAGACTTCTGCTAGATCATATAAACATACTTATAGTTTGTTTGACATAAAAAATTTCTGAAAAATATTGTAGAAATGCAAAAGAAAAAAATAGGGACGGGGACAGAAATAATAATAAGAAGAAGAAAAACACAAAAAATACAAAAATATGGTATGTACAAACACAAAAATAAAACAAATAATGATATGGATTTCTAGAGCTACTCTTGGGAATAGTGTTCTTAAAACTAAACAAATCTCTGTTTTCTTCAATGTGACGAATCATTCTTTGAATTTTAGTCCTGGATCCTTGGGAAGAGGCAGCACTACGGAACCAAGTATTTACTATTTCAGTTGTCGGTTGGCTCATATGAAAGGAGGAGGTCAACATACATTCTGTTGCGCAGCGAATAGGCTTAGCATCAAGACTTCCTAAGCCGGTAGCTCACAGCGTATTGGCATTTATTCGTGTGGCACGTAACGATATTTTATCTTTTAGAACAAGAATATCAAGAACATGCCCTTGATACGCATCGCCTTTCAAGTAGCGCAATGACCAGAAATGATTTAGATCATGAGGATAATTCATGGAAAATACACGAAAAGTTACTCTACCGTCTCTGAAATCCTAACGCATGACTTCCTTCACCAGACATCTCATGTGCGGTACTGCACCATCCTGCATGAAGATGGTTGAATCTCTTGGCCCCAGTGGGGGCACCACAAATTTCTTGAGCATATCCGCATACCTACCGGCTTTTTCAGAACAGAGCTCTAGTCCATTTCTACCAACTTGATGGTAAAAGTACTGGCTGATGATAAAAGAAGCAGTGGACCCACATCAAACTATGACTTTCGGCAAATGTACGGGGATCTGTTGACCAACGTGAGGACTTGTATTAGCATAAATGGGGCAGTTGCGATTATTCATATCACCTTGCACGTGAAGGAGTCTGGTTTTCTGGCACAGAGGAAGAGCATCTTCCTCGTGCTCCAGGAGTCCAGGGTTCGAATCACGGTTCGGTAATACTTGTTCGTCTCTGTGCTATTTCTGAGAGAGTGGAATTGTGTCACTCTTTAAAAAGGGGATTTGCAAGAAAATGTGATGAGCTTGTAGCTGAGTCGTACTCTTGGCCCTAGTTGGCGCTACTTCAATAATAAGAGACGGTCCTTAAGGCTTAAATCTGCTGCCGTATCAGCAGGTGGCTGGTCCTTAGGCAAGGGCCATAAGTAAAAACAAAAACATGAAGAAGGGCGTCATCGCTCCATAATATCCGACACGGCCATTCGTCATCCACTTCCAATCGAGCCAACAAAATCAAAGAAAACTCTCCAATAGGTTATTTTTGTCTCTTGGAAGTAATACTTGCAAGGGGGTTATATTATAAGCATAAAACATCAGGATCAAAGACAATATCTTCTTCACTGTTGAGAAGGGATATTTATTTGCCGCAATATTGATGGTTCTCAGCTGCTAAGCAGCTTCTTAGCAATTACCCGATCCATAAAGGTGGTTGCAACTTCTTCAACATTTTCCTGCAGCTTTACATCCTTAGGCAGGTTGCACATCAGAATTTTTTGCCTTTTGAATCTTCCAACTGCTCTTCCAAGTTAATTATGATTATCGGTCCTTTACGTAATTGTTTTATTGTATACATTAACAAAGAGCGGAGCTGACATTTACGGATAAATTTTGTAGAATGACTTGAATTACCACAATATCCCTTTTACCCTCGATGTCATATCAGTAAGAAACCGTACATGAAGATTACATAATGGAGTTTTCGATTAAATTTAAAACTGTTTTTCCTTCTTCTTTTGGATTATATGTCACCGGCAGCACCTTTCAGGTACTACTAGTTATACAGTAAACCTGCAAAGTTAAAAAAACGCCACACATGGCACTGGTATGAAATAGTTAAGAATGATTAACATTTGGATTGAATTCAGAATTTTCTTTGGATCTGCCTTGGCGAGCTTG
>JAOUZG010005702.1:0-11111 GCA_026289955.1 Argiope argentata | reverse complement strand
AATTATCTACAAAATTGCTTTGATAATATCAATTTTGTAGATAATTTAAGAAATATATTACCAAGTTTTAAAATAGAAAATAAATATTTTTCTGTATTTATTTTAATTTCCTAAATATTGGGTATTCATTGCTAAATAATATGAAATAGTCTATTTTTATCCCATTGTTTACAATGGTTTCAAAATTCCCAATTTCATTATTTCATAAATATAACTACAGAATATTTTTAAATTAAATAATATGTATTAAGCATTCAGGTACTTCAAAACATATTGAGAAATTAGTACACAAAATTTGAAAGGAAAAAAAAATCTCCAAAAATGTTTAATTCATGAGTTTTATTTATTTTTTTTTTTGGAGGAAGTTCTCCCATCTTTATAATTTAGGTACATCATTTAGGGATTTCAAAAAGCTTTGAAACATATATAAATATAAAAATAAAAATCATAGTATTTCCCTTTTTAAAAAAGCAAAAGCAAAATTTAAACGATTTTATAGAGAAAATCGTTCAAACATTAAGAAAAATACATTTAAAAAAAACATCTTTGTGGGGGGAAAAAAACACACCGAACTTTTTATTCTTGTTCTTGATCAGCCCGGGCATTAACACAACTCAAAATCAGTACATTATTAATCGTTTGATTGAAAGATGGGACATATGATGATTACTGATTATTATAATAAGTTAAGAATTGTTTATTACTCTACAGAAATAAAATCTTTTTATATCTAAGCATGTTCATTGCTTCTTAATATTAAAGATGCACATTGGAACAGTTCTTGAGAAATATATAGTAATATCCACAGTTTGTCGGATGCACTTATACTTTTATGCAAATCCCCATATCGTTATCAAAATTTGAAATATGTATGCATTTCTCAAAATTTTCAGCATTGGCCTAATAATCCTTATGCAGCACACCTAAACCATTTTTTTGAACTAAATTGAATTTTTTTAGAAAAACAAATGCTGCCATTTTGAGAGCAAGAGAGATGATGATGTGAGAGTCGCGTGAGAAAGTTTTCAGTTCCTCAAAAACTGCTTATCAGGCCACCTTCAGTGTATGAGAAAAGACATAAAAATGCTACATTAATACAGAAGCAGCCTATTTTAAACGCGATATCGCTTAATAATATTAATGAATTCTTGTAAAGAAAAGATAAGTTCTTTCTCCAAACATTTGATCAAATTTTGGATTTAGCTGTACGATAACGAAAATGGTAATTTATTCCCTTTCTTTTTACCCAACCATTGTATTAAATAAAAGATTTAAAAAATTGGATTCCTTTATATATTTTTTCTCTTAGTTTCTTGAATGTGAATCTTTTCAGTTTATCTGTTTTTGACAATTTCCGTTTCAATTTAAATACTTAACAGAACAATAAATAGGATTTTAGATTTAAAAAAATTGTTAATAAATAGCATAAAGAAACTGATTCGATCTGATTTTGAACTCAGTAATTCCAGGCTAATATTCAAAAAATAACAAAGAAAATATTTATTAATTGAAAAATTCCTAACAATTAAAACTAGAATGTAAAGACTATATTTTTGGAATCAAAGAATTCAAGATTATATAAATGCACAAACATATTAGTAAACTAATAAAATCCAAAATAATCAATATTCTATATAAATTTATGTATAATATAAAGTTAGATAATTGCTTATTATATGATGCATTCTGAAGAATCAGTTGAAATGCTTGCATAAAGGCCTTAATTTCTTCATGAAAAAATTCCTTTTCTGAATTGAAGAATGTAAATTATTTTATAGTAATAGATGAATTCCATTTATTATTGAATAATTATTCATATTGCTCTATAAAGCAATATATTCAGAAACATTTAAATTAAAAAATATTTATATATCTATCAGTTCAAAAAATAATTAATTAATTAAGTATTCATTTTACCTACTTTGGAAAAAATATCATTCCATGATTATCTTCATCTTATATTGTGTTTAACACACAGTTTATCAATGTAGTTAAAAATCCTAAATAAATAAAACTATACATTCCAGTATCAAAATTGTATAAAGTAGAATATTATTTTAGATAAATAAATTTAATAAGCAAATGGATGTAAATAGCATTATAATTATTTCAAATATACGATATTGGTACACATCAGGCCTAAGTTTATATTTGTCAACCATAAAAATTTATCAAAAATGTGCTTTAGATTTTTTTTTTCGCAAATAGAAATGAATTAAAATCTTACTTTTAAGGCGATTAGGGAGCTTTAAAATAACTTTTTGCAATTTTCACCTTATCAATTTGAAATTTTACAGGCTTTAAGAGTAACACTATAGGAGATGGCACACAAAATAGTAAAGTAATATGTTAATTTATTTATGAGTTTGGGGGGGGGGGTAATATAATATAATATTAGTGGTAAATAACGTTAATTAAAAATGTTCCGTGTCCTCCAAATTTGTTCGAAAGCTCTGCAATTTTTATTATTACTTACTCTAACCCTTTTGAAACAAAATTTGGGATTAAACTTGAAGTTTAAGCATAAAATATCAAAATTAACCAATATAACAACTTAAAATTACCTATTTAAAAAAATTAAGTAGGAATTTTGATTATTACATTGGTTAATTTTGACATATCGTGCTCAAACTTCAAGATTAATCCCAACTTTTGTTTTAAAAGGGCTAGAGTAAGTAATAATAAAAAATTGGAGTGCTTTCGAACAAATTTGGAGCGCATGGAACATTTTTAAGTAAAGTTATTTACCGTTAATATTATATTATATTACCCCCCTCGAACTCATAAATAAATTAGCATATTACTTTATTATTTTGTGTGCCATATTCTATAGCGTTACTCTTAAAGCCTGTAACATTTCAAATTGGTGAGGTGAAAATTGCAAAAAATCATTTTGAAAGTCCCTGGTCATCTTAATATTGAACTAATTTTATACTAACGAACAAAACAGACTAACAATTAAATATGCATATTAATTCTAAAACAAGACTTTAAATATGTATATCAACAAGGAAGGTTAAAATTAAATTAATTTATAAAAAAAATATATCTAAACACTCAAATGATGAAATTGACGATGTAATTTTTTTTAACACACACTCATACAAAAACGCATACGTATATATAATCATCTATTTATAACAAATTTAGGATGTATTTTTCTAGAAGGATTATGTATCTGTGCTCACCATGTTGAAGAGTTTGGACGATAACTTCTTTCGAAGCGGGTCCTGCTCCCTTACTGTTATAACCTTGAACCGTTATAGCATATTTTGTGTTTCTTCGTAAATTTGAGATCAGGGCTTCGTTTAGCCTTTCTTGCTTAGAGATGTCTACTGTTTTATAAACGTAGGGATCATTCGTAGAAAGATCCCTGTATCCTACATAAAAGCCAAGTAGATAGCCCAAAGATGATGGTGAAGGAGCCTGTAAATCACCAAAAAATCACTCTCATATTTTAGTGGTAAAAGATTTAAATTAAGAGGCAAATTGTATGCCATTAACTTTTATAAATTAGTTAATTAATATATTTAAAAATTATTAATAAAGTAAAAAAATTATTTTTTTAAATCCAATATAATATAAAGTTGTCAAACCAAAATGGCAACATAAGTAAATTTGTAATTTTCTAACAATGAAAACTGATTCTTTTTAATGGGTCTTAGTTTCGAAATGATTTTTATTTCTAAAACATAGTATGAAAAATAACATTAGTAAAATTTGAGTTAATTTTTCGTATTGAAGTATAACAATTTATTTTTGCCTACTACTATTTTTAATATTTCAAGAAATATCAACAATAAAACGAAAAAAAAATTATGTTCGTAAAATTTGGCTCATATAAATATTTTCTATCTTAAGAATAATTTCAATGTCCATTTTACAGGTTAATAATTATATATAGTAAATTTTAAAAAAATTAAGTCCAGGAATAGGTAAGTCTGCAATTAAATTAAATAATAAAAATCAAGCCATAAATAAATTATGTTTCTGTAAACTAAATTGCTTGCTCATCACTTGCAATTTTTGACTTATGTTAGACCCCGATAGTAAAAGGCATACATAAAAATTTCAGTTTAATTATATGATTTTTCAAGAAAATAAAGCTTGATTAACAATGAAATGCAATGTTTAAAAAATAATTTGACTACTATAAAATAAGTCTTAATTTATGTAAATGACAGTGAGACTTCTCTACAATACTTTGTAAATGTTTGGATAATTTATCAATGAAATAAAAAAAAATCGGTCTTACAAACCTTCCAAGTCACTTTCACCATAGAAGAGCTTAAAGGAATGACTCTAACATCTTGAGGAGAGTTTGCTGGAGCTAGAAGAACAGAAATCAATGAAAATCAGAAAATAATGCAGTAAAATATGTATATTATGTATAATGACCTAATAAATGCAATAGAAATGTAAAACAAAATACTTTTAGACAGAATGTGCAGTTGGATAAATATATACATATACATAAAACGGGATTGTATTTTATGAATTTTTCCATTGAATGGATCAGAAGACTGAAAACAATTTTGATAACAATTAACTCAATTTGTTCGGATTTGTGTCGAAAAAAAAATCTACTGGAACTAACTTAAATACATTACTATAGTAGTGCCATCTATATAATTCAATGAGAACAAACAGTATCATCTGTAGTTTTTTTACATATAAGATACAATGCTGCCATCTAGTGGTAAAAACGTAAACAATGATATCCACTCGATTTTAGGCATATTCAGTAAATTAATCAACAACGGCTTTTTAATCATTTTTTTTGGTCATCTATAGAGGGCTACTGATAGAATATTTATAAAGATAGTATTTAGATGAAAATAGAAAGAATTTTCATGAGAAATTCCTTCAAATTGTAAGTTCCAATTTAACTAATTGCCAATTATTAAATGTTAAAACCTGAAACTTAAAAAAAAACAGTTATTTTTGATTTTTTTTAAATGGCTTTTCATAACCTTGAAGAAGCAAAATATGTTTGATGTTAATTATTTAAAGGAAATAATTCACTTTACTTGGCAAATATAAGAAGACATTATCTTAATTTATGATTATTTTTCTCATTTTAAAACAATAATCCTTATATATTAATTATTTGGAACTTTAATTTTGAGCTTGCTTGAAATGTTTCAGAAAAATATCATCAAGAAAAGGTGTATTGAAAAATGTAATATCAAAAATAATTATGAGTATTTCGAAATTCTTTGTTCTCCGAACGGTGACATATTTTAAATATATCTTTACAATTTTTAAAATTTTCATTTCCTGTGAAGTAAAATCATATTTCAGAGTTGTAACAAGTAGAAAATTATCTTCCTACATTAATGTAAATGCTCATTAATTTAGCATTGAACTATTTTGGAATTTATTATTGAAGCAGCAAAGGAATTAAATAAAAGAAATAAAGGCCTAAAGGAATAAAATATTTTTAAAATGTGCTGCCATCTATTGACACTAATGAAAATTTATTGTCAATTTGAAGGAAGCATCTTTCATTATCACATTTTTATGAGCTTTTGGGGATTTTTTTTTTACATGGATTGAAGCATACTGTCATTATCATTAATAATCATAAATTAGTGCGAAGAAATGATCAGAGGAATTAATTCGTTAAAATGATCATTGAAAATAAAACTAAAATCACTTGATGATCAATTGTTTTACTGTAGAATTAATAAAAACAACGTCTATAGACTAGAAAAAAAGAATTATTTTTTAACTTTAATTTGAAAATTTTAAGGGATAAAAAACAGTTTTGTAATTAATAATTTCATTTATTAAATGATATTTTTCAATTTTTTATGATTTTCTTAAAAAATATTTTATACTAGTGCTGAGAATATATCATTGTTCTGACAATCATTTTCTTATTAAAAAAAGATAGAAAAGAAAAAGAAGAAGAAAGAAAGAAAGAAAACTTGTGAACTTTTGCAGTAATTTCTATTTTTTTTTTTTTTTTTTTTTTTTTTTTCCGTTTAAGTTCGAATCTCTTGCTTTTAGATACAAGGATTCTAGACATGTAAATTTCTAATACACAGTCTCTAAAATATTTTTTTATACATTTTCAAAAATAAAATTACTTATTTAAATCATTTTTGGAAATATATTTGTCTAAATAAAGCAAACAACATTAATAACTGTCATACAACTTTAAAATTGAGTTTTAAATCAGATATCTATATACCATGCTGCCATCTTTTGGGGGTAAAATAGTGAATTGGAAGTGATACGTGTTTTTATGTTACTAATTAAAAGAAATATGTTAATAATTATCGATAGTGTTTCTTTCTCTTTTTACTATAAAATTGAAATAGAAAAAAACTTTTTCCAATTTTATCTGTAATTTAACTTTTTTTCTGTAGTATATTATTATTAAAAAAATAAAAGATAAATAAATAAACTGTAATCATGTTTTCTAAGTTCTGTATCATTCTAGTATAGTAGACATTATAACACTTTTTCGGGTAAATTACAATGAAGACATGTTGTTCACATAATTTAGTTCAAAATTTCACTTGAGTTGAGTTATATTTTACTGAAAAGTTATTTTTATGAACATACAACAAATTTTTGATTGCGTCACGTATTCTCTCCGTTGTCATACAGATATCTATGCTATGACATTCAGATATCTATTAATGTAGAGAAGATATCTATTAATCATCTATTAATGCATCAGATATCTATCAATGTATCGATTGCATTTTATATTATTCTTATGCGTAACAGAAACTGTTAATTTTGGTACATATGTATTAGACCATCCATTTTTATCGCCAAATTTGAAGGCGTCGCTAATGAGTTACCAAACCACCAATTTTTGCAAAAAACCGCTGTTATTTTAAAAAAATTGTTCAAACAATAACTGATGTCTGCCATTTAGCTGGTTTCGTTGGCGTCGACGGTTTATCGCCAAATTTGAATCCGTCGCCAATGAGTTCCTAAACCATTGGCGAAGACGGTCTGATACGTAAGTATCTAGATTTCTTAAGATCGGTAACAGAAGGAAATGCAGTATATAAAAATGAGTATCTAAATAAAATTCTGAAAATAATTATATTATTAATATATATTTTTACTAAGATTTGTTTGATTTCACTTATAAAACAGCACATCATACTTAGATTTTATATTTATAAAAATTCTGTATTTGTATTTAAAATTATAAAATATTTTTTTTATCATCTTCAGTAAAGTATATTTTAATAACATGAAATAATTCACAAAACCTTAGGAAAATTTGACTTAATAAAAAAGTTATATCCGAATTAATAACTTATAGATTTAAAAGCTTTAAAAAATTTACACAGCATATGTTTTTTTAATAAAACATACCTTCTTCTTCTGTAGTAATTGTTAAATCTTGGCTCGGTCCACTTCGACCTAAAGCATTTTCTGCGTGTACTTTAAAGACGTATGTACTTCCTGGATTCAAACCAGTTATGGTTACTTTTGTTTCGGCTGCTGGAACTCGTACACTTTCAAGAGGTTCATCTTTGGCCTCTGAAATTAATAAAAATGTTGTACTTTACGATCACATTTTGTATTTCAACTACCCGAAGTCCTTATTAATTTAACAAATCTGAACTTTCGTTAAATATAAAGATTTATACAGCTATATTTACAATTGCTGAAAATGAATGAAAATTCACAAATGATACTGTCAGATATTACATTGAATTATAAATGTTAATAAATAATATAAAGTTAAAAAAAATGTTGAATTGACATAACCTCTAATAAAAAGATCAAAATGAAATCTGCAATACATATTTAAATGTATCATGTGAGAACATAATATTTTGAACGGCCAAGCACCTCGTGCTCGTGCAAGTTAAATTATATATTTATTCATTTTATTTGTTTCATTGGATTAGTCATTTTAGTATTGCAAAATACACAAAACACTTTGTCTCGCATTTATGATTTAAATAAATATCACATTTCCTATTTATATCTTATCGTATAATCACGTGCTCAAAATGACAATTTTCTAGGTTTTATTGGCTGTACTCATTAATTAATTTTTTTTAAATCTGAGATTTTGCAAATAAGATAAAATGCATTATTAAAAGACGATTTTTTTGGATGCTCGTACAAATAATAAAATTTTTATTTTTCGCCTGCAGATTTTTTTTGACGCCACAAACCTCATCTCCAAAACAATATCATGTCCTGACGTGATAATAACATAACACAAAAAATTAAGAATCTTGCTTTTATTTTATTCACAAAATTTGAGAATTAAGTACAGATCTTTGAATAAATTGCAGTATTGCTGATATTTTTCCCTTTTCATCATGTAATTAATAACCCCATTATTAAATTAATTTACACCATTTTTGAAAATTTTCTCAAATTTTCCGTGTTACTAATCTTTAAATTGCAAAGTTTTCGCTAAACCTTTTTTTTTTTCAGATTCCAAGTATTTTGATGTTTTAATGATTAATGCTAAAAATTGCATTTTTATTTATTTTTATTTATTTATTTATTGACTGATTTTATTTCTTCTGCAAAAGAAATTTTTCCCCCTTTTAGTTACTTTTTTTTTCCTTTTAATAACTATATGTATCTTTATCTTTCTTTATGAAATGATTTTTGCAAATCTTCATTTGTAGCGTTAGATACATTGCTTTTTTTTTAATTAGGCCTCAAATTTCTAAACCAATCACCCAATTGCGGGATTTAACACTACGATTACTGGTCTATCATTGGGGAAGTGCCCACTGAATGGTTAACCACGCCCTATCATATGAACCTCCTTCCTGTTGCAATTCGTTCTTAACAAGACCAATTATCGCTTTCTTAAGCCAGTCGCCAATTGCTATGCTTATTGAACAAACCGGCTTTTTGATTCGTTCTTATATAATTCTTTCGCACGAAATAATTGAAATTTACAATTAGCATTTAACGAAAATATGTGTTTGAAGGTAATATGATTAAAAACAGATAAACCAAGTGAATTTCTATTAACAGATGCAAACTTTTGGAAATTTATAAAGCCATATTTTAATGATACTATTGTTAAGGATAATATCGAAGTTGTTTTAATTAAAAAAAGAAATGTTTGTTTGAACAACGATTAAAATCGTGGATAAGCTTATCATTAAAATTGTTTTTGGCATTTATTTAAATATGACGTTTATCAAGGAGCTTGTATCAAAAATATCAGTTTAGATCATAAATGCCTTCGCTTTGAAAATATTTTTTCAAAAATTCAAAAAAAAAGTGATTTTCATATTTAATTAGATATTTAAAAAAATAACCAAAATAATTTCTATTTTTTCATGCCGCTTACTTAAAATGTGATCACACTAGATCAACTATAATTTTTATAACTAATAATTTCCGACTTAATAATATAAACTCGGTATTGATTTTTTTGAAATGTATGTCTAATTAAAATTTTTGTATTTACTTAATTTCTGCAAAATTTTCTTTAAGTTTTAAATATGCATTATATTTGCAAGTATTTGAAAGTACAATTTGAAGTAAAATTTAAAAATTATTTATAGTTAGCTTAAAAGTTCAAGTTTATAAAATTAGTTCTTTAAAACTAAGAGATGACCTGATAGAAAAAGTTAACAGATATTTAATATTAGCGTTTCTTAGGAATCTTAACACAAATCTGCGATAATGTCTGCGATATTGTATTTAATTTTAAAAAATTAAAATGCAAACATTTGATATATGAAAGAAATTTTGAAATTTCATAGCCATTTAAAAAATTACAACAAAAAAAAACGAATTTTGAACGCAGCAGAAAATTAATTTAAGTTGTTAAAAATTTTCAAAGAATGGTATAAAGTTGAGGCAATAATATAAGGAAGATTGGGAATTGTTAAGGGTATGAAATATGAGGACCTTCTTTTTCCTCATATTTCATACTGTTAATGTTTGCAGGCGATTAAAAGTAATAATTTTTTTAAAGTTATTGGGGATTTCAAAATAATTTTAAGGAAACGCCTTTCAATATTGTATCTCCCATATTCTCATACTTTGGTTATTTCAGTTTTCGAAGGGATTCCATGTTGTTCGACTACACTTAGTTTTTAATTAAAGGAAAAGTTTATAATTTATGATTACAAAATTTCCCCGATCTTGTGAAAAATTCAAGAGAATATAATTTGTATTTATATGTGTTATAAAAAAATTAAAGTTCATATTTGTCCATTCCAAATAAGTATGAATAAATTTACAAAGCAATTTTATTGCAATCCATGGAAAAATTTGGGGTAAATTATCTAGAAAGAAAAATAAAAAGAACATATATTTTTTCTAATAGTGATGATTAAATAACTAACATATTACCAAAAAAAAATTTGTTTTGATGGCAAAGTTTCACAAGACATTTTTCACAACCATCACAGAAATATAAAGCATGTCTTCTCATATTCAATACTAGCCATTTCTGATACTTGCAAGGAACTCAAAACCATTAACAACAAAAACGTTTTAATAAATAAATAAAAAAATGAGAAATTTAATCAATATTCTAATACTTATTTGTCAGTCTCATCAACATGTTTTTTCAAAACACTTTTCCATGATATTGACCATTATTAAGAAAATTTATTTTATATATATATATATAAATTCCCAAAGTTTTGCCTTAATTTAGCTCATAGTAATTTCCTTCTAAAATGTTATTTCCTGATCCATTCCACTATTCCTATTAAAAAAATAAAACAAGTATTATACGTAATTGTGTCCACGTACCCCGTGGATGGATAATGAATGACCAGTGTAAATATTCTTTTAGAGAATTCCTTGAATGAATAATATATCCCTCATATATAAAATCGATTCTTTTAGTTAAGATCCTGCTTTCCCCTTGTTTAAAGGTCAACATAAGGTCAAAAGTATAAGAATTCCTTTCAGATATCTACACGTGTGGGATTTATGAGGATATCATAGTATATATAAGTCTAGAGAGAAATGTTTCGTCCCTTATTTAACTCTTCTTGTGTTTTTGTGCTGTGCTGATGAATAATGAGAAATTAAAAACACAATATGTGTTTATTTAATGATTTGAGGCTACAACTCCCGAAACACCATTTTAATTAAAAGTTTATATATATATATATATATATATA
>JAOUZG010005700.1:0-25279 GCA_026289955.1 Argiope argentata | reverse complement strand
GTCTCCACGGTCATTTCCCATACACCACCAGCCAAAGGAGTCTCCACGGTCATTTCCCACAACACCAGGCAAAGGAGTCTCCATTCTCTACATTCATTTCCCACACATCACCAGGCCAAGGAGCTTCCATTCTCTACATTCATTTCTCACCCGCCATTTAACACAAGACTTTCATCCTTATACCATCATTTTTTACGCTTCGCCAATGAAATCACTTTCCCTCATCCACAATTTCTTATACACCACCAATAAGATTAATTTGCACACACATTTCTCAGACGCCTCATACCAAAGAATTTTCCACTCTTTATACATTTTCAAACACTTCCAATAAAATGCGTTTCATACTCCTCTCACCACTAAATGAAATCTGTTCCACTCACCATTCCTTTTACTTCCCCTCCCCCTTATTTCCCCCTCTGTACACTTGAGTAAAGTCGACCACCACACCACCACTGAATGTAACAGTGCAACAGGGGCACTTTTTACCTTTTTCTGAATGCCGTCATCTTATGTCCTAACTCTCAATATTCCCCACTTTCGCGACTAACAATTCCCATATTCCACCTGCTATCCACTGAAATTTTATTTGACATTGCTTAGAACCATAGTCTATGGATTTAATTATCTCCTTGTTAATTCCAGCATTAAATTATATTCTACACATCGTATAATGACTTAATTTCATGAATCTCACTCATCTACTACATCTACGGTTAAATATGGCAACGTTTATCAACCATTCAGAATCATTTAAAAATATCTTAAATTTTTTGAATAAAAAGATTTAGTCACAGATAGAACTGGCAATTGGAATTGTTAAATGATTTGATCGATTTAACTTAACATATGTTCTATAATTATTAAAACTATTCTATAATCACTGAAAAATAATTTTTACATAAAAGTGATAATAAGTGTTTGCAACGTCTTTCTGATAGACTGAAAAAAAAGAAGAAAACTTGCCTTTTTCCAAATATTTGCATATTACTAAATCCACAATTGGTCGTATATTTTTCCTCTCAATGTATAAAAATGCAAATTCTGAAAAAAAGCAGATAATGGAAATCCCCTATCTAGCATTGGGAAGGAAATGCGGAAAGGCTTCTTACTTTATGTATGTATCACGAATTGTACGTTTTAAGAAGATTCACTTTCATTTCTAAGTCAAAAGTCAAAACTAAAGTCTTAAAAAATTCGATTCATTAATACTCAGGAAAAAATTATTTTGGAAAATACCTTGCAACCCTTCCTTATTATTAAGTGGTTAGTAATAACTTTACGATTTTTAGATATCCGCAAATTTTCCAAATTTTATTCTTGCTTTCCAATCGATAAAATTGTAACTGATAATATTTGAATTGAAAAGATTTACAATAAACTATTGTTTATACTTTAACAGTAAAACATTTTTCATGATATATAATTATTTAATTTACCCTACAAGTATCCGTGAATCCTCAAATGAGATACAAATTCAGATTCCTTTAGAATTTTTACCCAACCAAAGGAAACTTTAAAATTGGCTTACCATGAGATCAATATAAAAAATTCGATAGAATTCAGTATCTTAATAAACGAATAGATGAAATAATAAATTCTTCTTAATATTTTAAGTCAGAGCTTTTCATTTCGTTACAGTCAAAATCTTTATGAAAAAGAAGATTTTATAAATAAATATATCATTTCGTTTATTTCATAACCACTGAAATTTTCAAAATGTCTGAATGTGGACATTTCTATAATATTTATCACTTTGAATAGATCATTCGTTTTCTTTAAGTTAATTTTACCATAACTCTTTCCTAAATATTCTAAAGTTACTCCCCCGAATATCTTAAACAACTAGCATTTTCAACCTATATAGAACTGAAAACATTCTTCGATTCTAAACTGTGAAATTTTTACAAAGTTAATTTTTTAAAGTTTTGTATGGCAATACTTTACTGCATCAGCACATAATATTGCTACAAGCGAGCGGAACGCACGCCAAAGGTGAAAACATTGGCGGCGCGTCAGAAGGCGCTCCGCGCCAGCCGAGTTGACTTGGCGGGAGGAATATTCTGGTAACCCCGAGAGAAGTCTGGCTGCGCCGAGGTTTTTCTCCCTTATCGCCGAGGTCTCTCGGAGCTTCCGCCGTAGCACGGTCACGCTTTCGCCCGACTATATAAGAGGCAGGTTGTCTCTTCCTGGCAATCGATCGCTGTTTGAGAAGAGAAGCGTTCGCTTACTTGTAGCTTTTCGCTTGAGCTGTGTTTGCGTTTGCTGTTAACGCTGTGTTATTGAGCTCGCTGTGATTGACTGTTGCTGTGCTATACTATAGCTGTTTTGAAAACCGTGTTTATTGTGCGTAAGACTTGCATTTACGCTGTAAGTGACTGATTATTGCTGAATTGTGTTTTCTGAAGTTTTACTTTTTCAAGTCATCCTGTATATACCTGTAAATAGCTGTAAATAAATTTGTTTGTGCTGTCCTCATATAAAGTCCATTCAATCCGATCCCGCTACGCTAAAAACGTAACAATATGTTAAACTGTGTAAGTTAAGTTTCAACCAACCTCATATCTGTTCTCCACAAATAAGCTGTAAAAATCCTGTTGAAAATATGTTCTAAATGATGTTGATGTGGGTATTATTCTAGATCAAGATGCTATTGCATAATAAATGAAACTAAACCTTTAGATTCGAAACATAAAATGTCCTAAATAGTTGAAACTACACGGGGTTCCCAACATTTTTAATGTAGCACAAGATTTCATCTATTCAGAGTCTCACTTTCTTAGTATGATAGCTTTAAAATGTTGGCAAATACTATATTCATTCATCGAATTTCGTTTCCTTTCGTATAAAATGAACTGAGGATTTTAAAATTGTGAATGAATCCACAGGTCATTCGAAATCGGTTAGAGCTATTTTCGAAAACTAATGTTAAATTCTATAATGTTCCAAAATACAAAATATGTATTCATTTTACAATTGACAGGAATTCTTTATTAATTAAGGACAACAGGAAACGAGGATAGCTTCTAATTGCATATGAAAGATTCACGAATTTTAAAAATCACTTCATTTAAAAGTTGATTAAAATTTATTCTCGAAGAAAATACTCCGAAGCTGATTAGCAGGCGGTTTAAGAAGAAATATTGAATTTCTTTTTCACTTTGATCACTTAGTCCGTTGGTATTAAGAAAATCAGCTCACTTTTGTCTTAATATTTATTTAAAAGTAACTGAAATAGTTCTTTTAAATGAACATTCAAACATTAAGCTGTTATCAGGCTTTAAGAATGCATTAGAAATACGGAGTATGTAGAAGATTAAATGAAGATGTTAACTGTCAATACGCGAGAATACCGATTACGATTTTTAAAATCCGCGTAATTATGTTATTTTAGTTAGCTTAGTCCAATGCTACGGATGAAGAACCGTGTAAAAATTTCATTGCACTACCACCACCTAAAACAGAGACAGCAATGAAACTTCAGAACCCGGTTTTCCTTCATACATAGCATGAATGAAAAGAAAGGTCAAGGATCTCACAATTATACAGATTGTTGCAGTTCAGGTGGAGTATTATTATGCAAGACGATCGCTTTTCCTTATTAGCAAAACGCTCCTGCTAGATTCTGAAACTTAAAACAAAAAGAAAACTAGTTTAATCATCATGAGATTTCGAAATTTCGGATTTCATTTATTTACCGAAAACCTCTCTCTCATATTATATATATATATATATATATATATATATATATATAAGGACAGAAAATTTTAGAATCGCTGGACTAGTGTAATTATATTAATCTCCCCTTGTAAATCAACAAAAGTGCTATTTTGGGACGGACCACATAATTTTGAACTTTAATCAGATGTTGAGAACAACACCTGAGCTGGACCCCCCCCATTCCACATTCCGCAACACCAGCAGTATGACTTTTGACCCTGAAGTATTTAACCTTACCTTCCCCCTCACACAATCGTTCTCCGGTCGAATTGGGTCTGGAACCTCAGACCCTACGGTTCAAGAGTTGAAATCTTACTATCAGGCCGCCGATGCCCATCGTTGAATTAAAGAGCATATTTTACAGAAAATAACAATGACAATTTAAAAGTTGAGAATATTGAAATTTTTTCGCACTAAATACAGAGGCTTGTTTTAGTATCTGGAATCTATGCGAGACACTTTTGAATAAACTTTTTATTTCAAATGGAAAACCAGTCGAAATACTAGAGCACATTGTACAATGTCAAGAATAACAAGCCAGAAAATAAAAATTTATCTTTAACGTTTATTCAAATATCTTTTCAAATGAAAATTTGATAATTGATTTACAATTATTTTCTGTTTCGAGAAAGTTTGTGTTGTACTTAATCTAGTTTCGAGTCAATTCTCATACGACAACTTCTTTACTGCATATTAACCTGGTAACAATGTTTACAAGACTCTTAATTACAATTACTTTTTGTATTAGCTTCTACACATGTATGAATGTCAAGATATTGCATGCTTATGTTGTCTCCATTTCTTTTTTAAAAATTGTAATATGTAGTTGCAATAAATCTAAATAAAGAAATTTTTCCTTCAAATTCAAATGTAAGACTTACACAAAATATTAGCTTAACATTAATGTAATTTATAAAGTTTTACTAAAGGAAAATTCTAATAAAATCTTAAAAAAAAACATATTTTGCTCATTGAGAAAATTCATACATACGTAACCGCCTAATGTTTGTGTTTGAAGCAGAAGGTAGAAGCATCGCCAAAATCAGGGAGAAGACATGAAGAATTTCAGTTTTTTTCCATATCGAAAGGAACACATTATGTGGAAGTAGCGCTGTCATGGCACGTCCACTCACAGCTCGGCATAAAAGAACGCGGTAAAACGGGCAAAAATAAAATTACAATTTTAATACCATGCGATTCTCATAAATGGCAAACGTTTCAAATTTTGACAAGAATTCTCCAATTTGTCGACCTTGACAAGGGAAACGAAGGAATTCTTTAGAAGAATAAGTTTACATCAACTATTCTATCTCTTTACTAGGAACGTGGAACCGAGCACAGTATTTTTACAAGGCTTCAGCTGTTTTAATTTTTAAAAAATAAGTGGAATGCGATCAGGAAACAAGACGACGATTAGAATGGCGTTATTACGGGTTACATTAAATTGAAAATTCTGAAATGAAGACATCCATCCCAAAGTAGAAATTTGAACGAATTTGTATTGAAAATATCTCCCACGCGTAGAATCGTTTTCAACTAAAGCGTTATAGTGCCATACAACAAAGGCTAAACTATTGCTAATTGATATTTTTTAAAGCTTATGCAATATACAATATAATAAAGTATTCTACTTCAGTAATAACTGTAATAACTTTAATATTACCTTTTATTTATATGACTAATTTTGAATAGTCACAAATCCCGGTAAAAATATGCCTATACCATGTTTTTCTAAATAAGTGGCCTTTTAATTGGAGAAACCCTTATAGTGTCTTTACTTATTGCATGAACACCAGCTGTCATAAATGTCTAACATACTGAGGAGAGTGCCAATGAAAGAAAAATGAATTTCGAAAGATAATTTTAAAATAAATATTTAAAAAATATCAAAATTTATTATATAAGTTTCGATGAAATTAATTCTTTTTCTAAAGAAAGAATTTGTAACCGTTTTTTTTTTTGAAATTCAGTTTAAAAATATCTTAATTTCAATCAAAATGGAGCTAGTATTGCAAAAATGATTCTTATACAATTAACCAGCCTAGCAATAAACTAATTTTTGTTTTATTAATTAATTGAAAATAATTTTTTAATTATCCGTAATCAATTTTGCAAAAAAAACTTTCATTTTGCAACTTATTTATGGTGTAAAACTAGAAAAAAAAATTCAGAATATAATGAATTTTTCAAGGCAAAGTTTCTAGAACTATGCAGTCGTACAAGAATGATACCTTACTTCGTTTTCATGTAAAGTTCGAATATCATTCCTTCCAATGTCTATCGATTTAAGTGTTATTTCGAAATGCCACCACGATACTGCATCCAATACAAACAGCGTTTCTATAATCTGTAGGGAAACTAGTGAATAGCGTAGAAAATCAATTTAAATAATACTGAAGTACAATTTTAAGTTTAAAGAAAACTATCGAATAACCTCTTTTCTGGCTATGTCAGATAAAAATTTATACACGGCCAGAGATTCTTGAATTCATTTTCTAATTTAAATTACATTCCTTACTGTGCTTGAGAAAAATAATATTAAAGAAGAGCTGACACCGATATATTTCGAAGTAACTAGAATCTCGCTGAGAATTACGAATTGAGAATGAATTCATAATATAGATCTATTATTATGAATATCAACCAATCGAATCGTCTTCAAAACGTATACAAGGTATTCGAACAATCGGCACCAAGGACAACTAAATCATAACAGGTATACTTGGTATTAACCCCAAGTATTCTTGGCTGAAACCGAAAGTATACTTGATGTTATATTACAGTCCTAATTTCAAGAAAGGCTTCAAATTGAATTCATAATCCTTACTGGCATAAAGTTGACTTCATCCGATAAGAAAAATATTTCGAAGGAAATGTATAAAAATATGCAACGCAGTAAAGGAATCTCAGAAAATAGAGAGCCAAGATGGGCTCGTGGTAGCCACTGAAACCAATGATTTCAGGTGCGAAACTTGATTCCGCTAAAAAGACAAATATAAGCCCCTCATGCAAGTTAAATTTAATATCGCATTGTAAGAATATCTTATATAATGTAAATTAGGAATTGGGACGAGGAATATTGTTTGAGATACCATCATTGTCATCACTGTGTACATCATTTAAATTTCTGAAGTTCGTTATAAGACAATTTTTGTAACTCCCGATCTTACTTTTTCGTAAAAAGATGAAATTATGTTTGGAATAGGCTTAAAATTTTTGTAGGGACACAAATAAAACTACCTATTCAAGAATACAAAAAAAATCTGATGTCTATAGAAATGTGGCAATAAATCATTACATAGATGGTTGTTTAAAAATGACTAATTTTGATTATCTACGTTCTGCACTTAATGAGCTATTTCAAGGTCAATGCAGGCAATTTCGTGGTATTTTCCGGACATAAATTTAAACTAAATGATTATCTTCAAAACAAAATTTGGTAGATACTTACTCTCGGATGAGTTGCCGGCTTTTAAAGCAATTAATAACCATAAACGCACCTTCTAATCCTGTAGAATAGCACATAACTTTTCTTTTGAATCAAACCTGGTCAGAAACAATGAAATTTAATGAAGTTTCAAGAAAAATTTCAAAACAATTATAATATGAAGAATTCCGATTAGTCTCCCAGTCAACCATTGAGTCAATTTTTATTTCATAGGGAAACGTGTAGCCTATAAGAGCATTATAAATTTCATATTGCCTTATTTCCCCTTCATTTGTGAAAGATGAAATACAAGATAGGCAGACTACAAGATTTAACAATGGGACCGAATTTGAAAGTTGAATGGGCTTTTATTTTAAGTGTAAATCAGTTAGAACATGTTTACTTCGCAATTTAGAGTAATTCTCTAACCTTGATCCGATTTATTTCAAATTTGGTTATCAGTACTTAAAAGTAATAATATTATAGAATAATGGTTGATTTACGAAAAGGTAGCATATTTCTTTTAACCTTGAAATAAGTAATATAAATCCTATATTCATAACTTTTATTAAACATGATATATTTTTATTAAATCCATCTTGATACTCTGGCATTTCACAGCTGTAAAACATCAATTCCCGTAATCGCTGAATGTGTGCATCATATCAACATCGAATTATATTTTTTCTAATAAAATTAAATTCGTTCAAGTATACTACTTTATACAAAAACTATTCTGAACCCAAAAACCATTCTACATTAATTGAAACAATACCTTTAAGGAAAATATCTAACTAGCTTGTCAAAAATATTCGACATTTAAATTATAGTCAATGTAGGAAGAAAATATGGACGGCTCTAAAGAATAATTCAATAATAAAGATATGCGATTGGCAGACTGCAAGAATTAGCATAGGTACCTAATTTGAAAATTTAATTGGCATTTTTTTAAAGTGTAATTCAGAATACTCCATGCTTACTTCTCAACTTGGAGTAATTCTCTTTTACCTTGATAATATTTAATTCAAATTTGATTATCAGTCCTTAAGAGTAATAATATTATAAAAAAATGGTTGATTTACGAAAAGGCTGAATATTTTTTTAACTTTAAAATAAGGAATATAAATCCTATATTCATAACTTTTAATAAAAACGAGATATTTTTATTGAATATATCTTGATATTAATTTGTTAATCGCTGAATTTGTGTATCATAAAACATCGAATTTTAGTTTTTTTTAATAAGTTAAATTCGTCAGAGTCTACTACACAATGCAAAAATTATTCAGAACATAAAAATACTACATTAATTGAAATAAAACGTAATTAAAAATATTATCTAACTTGCTAGTCAAAAATATTCGACATTTTAAATTATACTCAAGGTAGGAAAAAATATGGAAGGCTCTAAGGAATAATTCAATAATAAAGATATGCAACCAAGTATTCTTTTAAAATATTAATAACAAATATGAAAAAAAATTAAATGATTTTTTTTATTTTAATTAAAATTTTGTATTTGTAAAGTGTACTAAGTTTTGAATATATCAATTTTGCAAAACTTCAAAGCAAAAAATGCATTTGATATATAGCAATAAATATTTTTAATGAGAAATATTAATTTCTTTTTTGACTGAATGCATTGAAAATCCCCAGAGACTTAAATAAATAATTCATTTTTAAGGACACATGGTAAAATGAGTTTAGTTAAGAAAATCTTATAAAATCACAGATTACTGTCGCATTTAGTTTAAACAAAAATATTTACCATTTTTGTTATTTAATTTTAAGCTTGTAAGTTAAATTCCAAATACTTCCACTATTTCAAAAATTAACTTCTATAAAAAAATTCGAAAATTCAAATAATAATTGAGTTATCAATGATATCTAAAAGCTCAAAATTAAACAAGATTCATGGTATTTCTAAATGCCCATTTCAACTATAAATAACTTATTGTTTTGTCAATTCAACAGAATCGAAGCTTTCATTGAGGGTCTACAAAACCACGCACTTGTGATACAATAAAACACAGCTTCTTTGGGGAAATTACGTAGGCGAATCCAAGAAGATATTACCATAGTCTCAGGTCTACGCAGGATTAGTGCGGTCTCACGTAGCAAATATCTTGCCTGTCCGTAGGACAATTTGAAATATATTGTCACCAGCAAGCAAAATAATAGATGCAAAACGCAACAAACTGTGGCAACTTCACTGCATCACGAACACATTAATGAGCACTTGGCCTTCTAATAGGCATTCAACTTATTGTTATTTGAGAAACGCTTAGCTGTATGATGAACTCATAATAGTATTATCCAATAGATAGTATTTCATGTCATCTATTACGAAACATTAACCTATAGTGGGAATTTAGAACATTCATTGAATCTATCGTGTAATCCTTGGTGAGTTTTTTAGCGATTAACCCCTGGCATATTGTTAATAACCACAAATCGAACGTTTTTATATGCATTTTTCGTAAATGATTAAAACAAATGATACAGAATTATTCTTGCCAAAAAGGTATATAATCCAATGTAATAAATTGCGTTTTCACATATCGTGTTATGTTTTTGACATATAAACACGACGAACAGATAGTCAATTCCTTGTTGAATTTCTCAAAATTCGATAGATGTCTACACTACAGCTGTTAACGAATTTTTTGGATCTTCATTTTCTATTTAACAAGTTAACTTATATTCGTACATAGGACATCCTCTGAATAAATTTCTCAAAATTTGATAAAAATGTAGACCAAACCCTATGCTAAACTTCATGCACTTAGCTTTAATTATTTCAATTATTTTTGCCTTTTGTTTCAATAAATGGACAGACATACAGATGGAAAGAAGTAATGTCAGAAATGTGCTCTCCGAACTCGAAGTGGTGTGAGGAGTAGAGATTCGTTCAATCTTATTGGATACTCGTGTTGTCGGCGCATGCTGGAAAAGGATCTTGCGCCAGGAAATTAACAATTCTACTTTAATATAATCAATATCTTCTTCGATTTTCAGGTGATTGTAATAATTTCTCTTTATTTAAAAAAAGAGAAAGCAAAGAAAAAAACAATTATTGTGCTAACATATAGAATAAATTCACAAGTCAAAGGTTATACAGATATCTACTTGCAAAGATATAGAATATGGAAAGCAAAGAATATTGAATAAAAGTTTTGTTTGAAACTATGATAATACTAATGACGATGTGGAAAAATATATTTTAGATCTTCGGAATTTCGTTCCAGTGGCCTTTTGCGATATCAAATTTAACATGCACTGAAACCACCTGATAGAGATTAATAAAAATGTATTTCGGTCTGAATATAAAATTAAATAATGAAAATTATGCAAAAAACTTAAATTAAAAAATTTATACAGGAGCAATTCTTAAAATAATATTTATTTCGGTTTAGACACTTTAAAAATTAAGTACACTAGCAAAATTTATCCTTTTAGAATGCTATTGCTATACACATGTTAAATAGTAGCGCTACGCAAGAAAATTGTCCATTTTATTTCATTTTTAGAATATTAAGGCAGAAGGCATTTTTAAATAATGAAAAAAAATTAAAAGAAATCTCAATTATGACATTTCTAAATATTCTATTGTGCATTAAAGAATGAATTATTAAATTATCGTAAATAAAAGCAAACTGACTGCTTGAAAGGAGTATATTTATCAAGTAATTGAAAATAGAAGTTAATGACTGGTTAATAAATATGTGAATAACTTGTGCCACGTGATAGGCCTTAAGTGTGGTAAGCAGATCTAGGTAAGAAATATGCCCCCCTAATGATCAGTGAAGTATTTTACCCTTTATTAGCATTTTAACTAACATCGGATCAGTGAAAAGGTATTACTTTGTATTATTTGACTAAAAATAGTAACATCTCGAGTGTTTAGTCTCCATAGTCGATTATTAAGATTAGCTAAACATAATTGTCAAAAAGTTGGATAGATATCTATGAGTGAGTTGACGCAAAAGATTTATTTTAAAGATACTATGACTGGTACTATGATACTATGGTTAAGATACTATGTTCTTAATCGTCTATATATGTGGAAGTCTAAATAAATCTTCGAAAAAAATTACTCTTCAGATAGCAGGGTTTTAGTGGCGTGATGTCTAGGGGTTTTTTAATATTCATGGGTTAATTTCTAAGCCAAAATTAAAATAATACAAACGAAGGATGAAGAGACTTCTTTAGAAAAATAAAAGAATTTATTTAGAGTTAAAGGGGAATATTTACAGGGGGAGTATTTACAGGGAAACATTAAAAATAATTAAAACATGGAGATATTTAATAAACAGAAAGATTATTTCCTCTAGGAGGACGTTAGAGGTAGGTAAACATTATGACTGGAAATATATATTACCGCGCATCCGCTGAGCTTTGCGGGAATCACTGACCCGTGAAGACAGGCGTCTACTCTCGACGAAAGTTCGTGGGGCCTCTGCCTCAAAGTTAATTGGGACAGACTTTCAAAAGACCGATAGGTGGCGTTGTTCTGGAATGCTAAACTAATTAAAAATTATAGTCCTCTGGGAAATAATCTAACCTTTACAACCCTTGCTTTGGATTTCATATATCATCGGATGTTTACAAAACAAGATGAAGGCAGATGTTGGTTAATTAAAATGGTTCTGTGGGATATCCTACATATATAACTGCTATCAATGAAGATGTGTGGTTGCTTTACTTTTATAGACCAGTTCGTCTTACTCTACAGCTACCCACTTCTCGATACAAATAAAGATACCACATATCTTGGAGTGGGAGAAACTATTTTTTAATTTGAATTGAAATTTAAGCTTAATTTTTGCATTTTCCCAACCATAACTTCGTAAAATATATTTATAATCAATGTTTCAAAATTCAAGTTAGTAAAATTTTCTTATGCAAGTTTCAAGTAGTTGATAATTTAAAAAATTATATGAAAAGGAATAACAATTCCATGTGACCCAAATTAAATCGCCATGTTTAATTTTATGATAAAAAACAGGAATCAGGGGTCTCGAAACTTTCTCGCATACTATCTAATAAAGGGGTTACTCTCTTCTCGTTTACAGCTCGCTATGTGAAAGACCGAGAACTTCACGAGCATACGGTTTTATTTTCACATGCGGGAATTGAATCCTTGTTTATTAAAGAAAACCGTTACTTGTGAATTAAATGCCTACATATTAAATGCCATTGGCGAAAAATAGATATGAATGATTAGTGGGGGAATATACTTTTTCCGCATACAGTTTGTGATATCTAGTTATTAATTGTAGATACAGGATTAATATGCAGAAACCAAACAATTAAATACACACTTTGGGTAAATTTTCATGATCTATTGAGCCTTAAATTTTGGTTTTTGATTAAATTACACACCAGAATCTTTCAATTCATGGGAAAATCTTTACCATAAATAACTCAAATTGTTGAATTTATCCGTTTGATATATTTTTAAGTAATCACAAAAGTAAAATAGCGACGGAAAATAATTTTCTAAAGTAAAATATTAATTAAATCTGAACTATTGTTTTATATAAATTTAATATAAAGATGCTTACTTTTTGAAGTTGTAATTATTTCCAGTTGTTATGTATGTTTTTCAAAAGATTTATACATTTAGAATACATTTAACTTTCGTATTAAAGATAAGATAATTTCATTCTTTAAATTTGCTGAGAGAAAAGATGATTTATCAAATAGGATACTTTTAGTTGCAAACAAACTGTTGCATCCAAAATAGTCAAAGGAATCTTTATTTGGATGAAAAATACTAAAATAATCGTTTTTGAATCCTCATTTCAAATATAGTCATATCTGATCTTGATACTGTTCACATTTTATTTTTTTTGAATAGACGATCTCAAAATAGTTTAGTTTTTTCAGATTTCTCAATATGATTATAGTTATATGGTATTTATAAACGAAACTAATTCTTTCATGTCTGCCTATAATACTGTAAAACTCACTAAATGACAGTATTCTGTCAAACGTATAGCAAGATATTTTATTACAGATTTCTGGAGAATTCAGTGCTTTGTATTAAAATTAAAGTTATGAAATTAATTAAATAAAGTGAAGTTAAATTATAAAATACACTTAAAATCAATGCAGCTTATTTTGAATCCATGCAGCATATTTTGAGATGAAAGTATGCAGAAGGGAAAGCATTTATTCCCGTTGTTACGGCATATTAAAATACTTGGCCGCAAGTTCTCACATGAGGAACTGAAAGGTTTTCTCAAGAAATGGTTGATTGCATATTGAGATCACAATTTTTTTATAGGTCTAGGTTTGTTTTTCAAGCTTGTTAGAGGATAATAGATGAGAGTTAAAGGTGAAAAAAATCATTTCCCATTGCAAACGGTTAAACTCTTAAAATCAAATTTCCATCCTTCTGGGGCCGTTCCGTTGCTTTCAAAAGGGCTACCAACTATTTTTAGTTTGGATCCCAAAAACAACAAATTTTTTATTTCGTTTCGATCAGGCCTTCCATACGGATAAATAATTTACTTATTTGTAATAAACTTTTCGTCTACTTGCGAACCAATGTGTTGTTGTTGTTGTTACTTATAGCACTTGCCATGGACAAGCCCCGCTGATACATCAGCAGAATTTAAGCCGGAAATATACGTCTCTTGTTTTTACAAGTAGCGCCATCTAGGGCCAAGAGTACGACTTAGCTACGCACACGTCACAGCCCTTTTTAGGGGGCGGACTACATTCACGCAAATCATTCATTCATCTCAGATCGTAATTTAGACCTGGAACAGGGAACGATCACCCCTGGCCCAGTACCCCCAGCGAACCAATGTAATGGAAGTAACTAAGTTCAGCTCATAAATTATTTATTCTGACAACTATGCACATTGAAACGTACCAATTTCAATTCAGAAAGGAAGCCCAAGTTTAGAAAATTAATAAAACACAAAATAAATCTTATCTTTTATAATTGAATATACATACCAAAGGAATAAAGAAATGTAGTCCAAACACATTTTAAAAATAATTAACTCGTTTTTTTTAATTAGGGCAAGTAGTTGTTATTAGAAAATTTGATTTGGGTTCTTCAGTCATATTAATGTCATAAACCGCTATAAGTTTTCAAGGAAAATTTTTGAAACGTTACATTACATCAAGAATTCAGAAATTTTTATGTAAAATTAAATACTCAACGGCGGAATATGAAGATAATTCCAATATTTATAAATTCATATTCATTTTCCCCAAATTGAAATTCAGTGAGCTAATAACAATATAGAAGAATCATTTTGATGAAGTGTTCGTTGCCAAATAATGAGTGGGAATTTTGCTACAAATTAAACAAATTTCAAAGAGCAATATTTTCCCCGAAGGAGGACAGTAGCTCTGATGTTTTTATAAAAAGCCAAAAAAATTGTCGCGGTTTCTTCGGTTAGTATCAATCTTACCTGAAAGAGTAACCATTCATATTTAATCATTGTTTTTCTGTTTTTCTATCCTCTTCCCCTTTCATCGTAAAAAATCGTTAATATCAATGATATCTGCCGTTAGCATTTTTTTTATTTCATACTATAATGGATATTTTATATAAAATTAATTACAAAGTAAGTTTTGACTTCATTACATAAGAAAACTGGAATAGCTTATTTTATCAAAATCAATATTTGTTTACACTTCTGTAGTTATATCTGCTTATTTATGTATTAAAATATAAATTTCTTTGATACTCTTATCAATAACAGTGAAGAATATTGAAAGGAAATCTTTGTTGGCAATTTCGAAAATTTAATAGATCGGAATTAAAACGGGAGAAAAAAATCCATTGAAGAATCTTACAAGTAAAATGAAAATATAGTTTTACAATAGAAAAAAGTGTACTTCAATTTATTGCAATTCATTTTTCCTCTAATTTCCACATATTTTTAACCACTTGACATACGAATTTAATTTTCTAATAAGATAAATCGTCCTATTTTGGTAATTATTTGTTTGATTTTTTTAAATATATGGAGCATTTGGTATAATTAAGCGTTTCATATTACTTTTTGAGTATTTAAATACTTAATTCTGTGGCCTAGTTGCAGACTTGAAAATAAAAATTCAGTAATTCGATGCGCTTGTCAGACACGTCATTGTATGCGAAGTGGTTAATAGTGGTCAGTGTTTATTTGTTTATCCCACCCTAGTAATCGAGTAACACCACTACTTGCAGAGGAAAAAGGTGGTCATAACTTGCACGTCCTTAAGGCAGAATTTATTAGCACATTTCCCAAATATTAGACGTTCTCATTAATTTAGAACAAGAATACTTAAATTTCCACTGTGAGTTTAATAGTGAATTTGAGAGTTAGAAAGCCAGAAATCCTTACCCTTTATTATCTCGTAAAAACCCCCAGGTTAAAATATATGCATTTAATATACCTGTTTTCTTATATGCTACAAGAAATTAGTTCGAATCGATTCTCTATCCGATGATTCTCTATGCTTCTAAATGTTAATGATTCACTTGGTGCATACTGCCTACCTTATTTTCAAGCTGTCTGAGTGTTTTTGAAATTTTTGTGCCATCTTATTTGATTAGATACATAATGATTTATGTACATAAATAATATCAAACAAATTGCTGAAAAATCTTGCCAAAATGGTGTACTTATCATATTAGAAAGCATCCTTTCGTATTCTTGTGCCCCCGATCAGACACTGACACTGGACGGTGCCGGTCCAGTTTCCTCCTTCAGGCTCTTTTTTCCTGCAAGGGCATGAAGTAAAGGAAAAGTTATGATAAAAGTAATTAAAAACGCGCATTAGAGTATTCATTAATATTAAGCATTTCATAAATGTATATAAATAGTTTTAAATGTTCACACTTAAAGATCTTAAAATCAATATTTAAAATGATAATATGCAATGAACTAGATTACCCACTATTCTTACTAAAAGGCAAAAAGGAAAAATGTTTTCAGCACGTTTTACCCCCCTTCCCATACTTGTGTTTAACTCGACTCTTTGGAAATCTTCTCGGTTCAGAGACAAGAATCGAGAAGATTCCTAATCTGTAAACAGCGATATTAAAATATGAAGACGAATTTGCTGTAAAGTAAGAAACAAAATTGTTCTGTTAATGGGCATTTCTTAACATCGTTTTATAGATTTTATTTTTATAACCTTTTAGCATTCTGTGGCTATGGTTTTAGTAATCAAGACAATCAAGAATAATTGATAAAAATTCAGTACAAAAAGTAGCTGATACTGCATTATGTTGCGTTTATTTAAAATGAACCTCTAGTTAAGATGGGGAGTGGGAGTGGACTTAAGGGGACCTTTTCCTTGTTGCTTGTAATTTCTTAAAACCGAGGTTCATGAGAGCTCTTTCAGTTCTTTTGGATAACACTAAAATCAATTTGAAATTAGTAAAAACTTGATGCACATATGTAACACATTTCAATTTATAATAAGAATTTTTGATATAAAACAATAAATTCAGAATCTTAATGTTACCGTATTTCAAATACGCCTTCATTCAACTATAAAGGGATAAAGATTAAAGAAAACAATTGCATAGGAAGGAATTTAATATCGTTAGAATAATAAAATTTTGAATATTAAAATTTATTAAAATTCTTCCAGTAAAATAATTCACTCATAAAGGATTCTGAAACCAGTTAAAATCTAATTAATTGAATATATAGTTGACTTTTGAATTTGAATGATATTTTTTACCTTGTCTTAAAGAATAAGTGAAGTTTGATTAAAATTGGCATATTTGCAGTCATCTTCTAAACAGTTATCGCTTTGCAATAACTTATGGGTCTCCAAGGAACTACTTTTAATTTTCGTAACCCGGAATAGTCGGAGAAACACTGTCCAAAAATATGGAGAGAAAAAAATACAATTTGGATATTCTTTCACGAAAATTTTGAAATATCCTTCTTCATCGAGCACATAATAAAAGAAAAAATAAATATTAAATTTAACAGTTGTAAATTCGTTAGTTTTTAGGATTTCTTATTAGCAACCCAACTGTGGGGTTGGATTTCTTATTAGAATTCTTATTGGATTTTTAGGATTTCTTATTAGCAACAAAATGTTTATAGTGCTCAATCTATAAACATTTTGAAATTTATTACTCATATAGAAGTTTGAGATTTTTTTTCAACAAATCTTACTCTTTATTTAAGAATCAAACAATCAGAATATGAAAGGCTTTCATCTCCTAAATGCTTTTTCACGAGATCCGGGAATAAAAAAGAATGTATAAAAGCTGTTGCGAGGTGTTCCCTCCATAATGAAGAAATTGGCAGCAAAACTAATCTCATTTCAGCTTGCTCTGCCATTAATTCTTTAATTTTATTTTTTTGCGGTGGGCTGGAACACGATGGGATATAAAAAGTGTTGGATCTCCAGTATTTTTTTTTTTTTGAAAGAAGTGAAATTCACACTTGAATAATGCGAGTACAAGAATACTAAAATCAAGCTTATATGAATATTTTGAAGAAACATTTACATGTAAAATTATATTTCTAGAAAACCAACTAAATTTAAAGCAATTACCTGCTCTCTGCCTTTCTTCCCTCACCTGAAAAGGATAAAACCAATTTAATTATCATGAAATATCAGCAAATACTCGAGAGAAAAATTCCTATATTAACTTTAAGATCTTAATAAAATAAATCTTAAGATATTTTAAATACTTCATGAATAAGCATTAGAACTTGATTCAAATAAAATTGTACTCTAATTTTCAGTTCAATTAAATCCCAAGCTCATTTCCAAAAGCTCCATGGATATAAAAAAAAGGATCAATCATTAAGTCCATTGAAACTCTGAAAATATATTGTATAATCATCCAAAATACATACCCGTAAAAATACATTTCCAATGCTGTTTCATAAAGTGTCATGGCTTCATAATCAAACGTCATGGAAATTTAAAAAAGCCAAGTTTTAGTTAATAGTTATATATATATTATCAATACCAACAGACCCCGAATTTTACCTTGCTTCAATACATTTTTCACATCAGCAGCATATGAGCCTAAGCGAGATGCCATTCTGCTCGGATTAAAATGAAAATTATGAAGCTGGAATGCTTGAATTTTAAAACGCTGATCAGGCAAGACTCAAAACGTTTGAAGATCGATATCAGATGTTTGGAAGTACTTCTCAGAGAGAAATGTTTTTAATAAACAAAAAATCCATCATTATAAATATATCTATCATATCAGAATATATCCCTTGCTAGTTTCATTATTACAGATATACCCCTCTGATCAGTTTCGAAATTGATTTCTATGACCAAGATATGCCATATACATAGATACAATTTTGGCATTTATTTCGGTTCATCCTCATGCTTGAGTTCGGCAATTTTATTATGACACAGATGGAAAGAATGATGAATTGATTTCAAAATTCTGTATTTCCTATCCTGTCACAAGATAAATAAAAATTTAAAATTGATTTAGTAAATAACATTCATAATATTAACAATATATAAAAACTTGCCTTACTTCAATTTACAGAAATAGAAATATTATAGATAAATTTGTTTGCTTCGTGTATTATTTTGATCTTTCTAGACATAAATAAAATATTCAACATTTAAGACAAGTTTGTAAAGACGCACCTCGAAACTATTCTCGTCCCTATCAATGAATTGGATAACTCAATATATTGTCTCTGAATAATAGTCAATGGATCCATTTTTCCGTCCAGTTGCCTTTCAAATACAGACTTGAAAATTTGAAATTTAATCAATTTTTGTAACGTAATTTTAAGTTTTAAAAGGCTTTGTTGATATAGCCGAAAGCCCAGAATGACGAATGTTAAAACATTAATAAACTAAGCGTTTTATAAAAGCTATGATAATTGAAAAAAGTGAATTCTCTCGAAATTTACATTCAATTATGTTAAATACGATTTTCTTTATGAGACAATATATTGATATATTGACAAGATAAGTTACATTTACATTACTTTTCACGTTTTCCAGTTACAAAATTTATATACCTGAATATTATATTGGTTATATGAACGTATACAGACCAATAGATAAACCAGCTTTTTGTCTAATGAATTCAAATTTTGTTTAGTAAATAGTATCGAGCAAAAATAGTTTCGTTCATCTAGTTAATAAGCACTAGATGAATGATGTAAACAAATATTTAATTTCATTCATTTATTTAATAGTTATGTTGAAATAAAAATATGCAGAACAAAATTTTCTGACAAATTTAGCCGCAAATCCAACAATGTGAAAAACATAGCAATTAAAAAAATCATAAATGCACTTAAGTTTTGATCCCAAACAACTATTATGAGCTGGCTTTCCTTTAATTCATAACCTCCTTGAGCTGATTACTACGTCAGGTTACTACTCGTGCAGGTGGACATACTTTCGCTCCAATGATTTGTACAGGATTTCTTTATTCCCAGAAAATTGAAACTGGAACTTAATACGAAACTACAATTTTTTCGTAGGATTATATACCGATTCATTGATTTAAATCACTCCGTATACAGGAAAATGGAAATGAGACACTTATAGACCGCCTACTCTGACAAATTTGGTTCAAGATTTGAGAAGAATCTCATGTCAGAAGCTAAATCAGCTCAGATTTTCATCTAGATTCTCACGTTTTGTGGGTATCAATTGGGATTGTTCAGCTCGATTTCGATGCTTTTCATTCTTCTGACTTAAAACCTAACATTTATACTTTTAGAATTAAATTAGCACCCTTCAAGTCAAATCATTCATCTTATTAATTGGAAATTAACAAAAATTCGGTTCTTTATATTAACTTTGGTGGGGGATGTTGGTAGCTTCAGGTTTGAATCCATATAGATTTTTCATGGAGTAAATCCTCTAATTTATTAAACCGATTATTAATGTTCTATTAAGTATTAAGCATATTATTAACTGAATCACACAGCATACACAATTTTATTTTAGCATTAAACAAAGCGTTTTTATAAAACCAACCGATTTACATCCCGATAAAACTTTATTCCATAGATAAGTGTCTCTAGTTTGCGTTTGATTCAATTTCGGGTAAATGGATGAGAAGTTTCTGTTGCTATTTACTGAACAGTATGCATGACAGTGAGGTCCAAATTAAAAACTTTTCACAGCTTCAAATCGGAGCGTATACTAGTTTTAATGACCCTATATTTGCTTAAGAAAATAAATGCTTTTATGTAAACAGTTTGAGATAAATATAGAAATGTTAGTTCATAAGTATAAAAAATGTTTCCTTTTTCTATTTATAAAAGTCCCAGGATCAGAAGGTACAAAATTGTATCTTTAACACCTTCAATATTTATAAGGACCCATTAAAGGTAGTTGATTTATTCGGAAAATTCCTGTACATAAGCAAAAATTTTGAAGCAGAATTAAACTACCCATGAATAGCAGATTTGAAATAAAATATTTGAATGATTTTAACCAATTGTATATACACAATTACTCGTGATAAAATGTTTAAATTATATTACCTTAAAATAATTCAATCAAAAACGTATAGCAAAATTTCCAGGCATGGGCGTCATTTCAATATCAGATCAAAGTTATACACTCAGTACTAAAATAAATTTCATGTTGCGTTAGAAAGGTATTGTTTATAGTTGAACTAATAAAAAGGAAAGTTAAAGTACTTTCTCTTCAGTTTAATTTTTCTGCACTCGGCATTTCCTTATATTTATACAGTTAATTGAAAAACCATTGCGTTTCATGTATTGCACAACTAAAATATTCTCTATTCGATCCCTGAAATTCCTAATTAAATTTTGAACAAATAATATTACAAACTTTTTGTGAGATATTTCCCATTTTTCCGTTCAATATAAGGACAAAGACATGCGTACCTCATTCTTCGATATCATTTGAAAAATGATTTAGAATTTTACACTCTTACCTAGCTTTAAGCCAGTTTTATAATAAATATTATATTTAGAATCCTTTGAAATTGGATTCATACACGGATATCCATTTGGAAAAAGAAAACAAAAATCCAAGTCAAACTAGAAAGAAGATAGCATCACTGCTGTTTGAAGGATCTGAAGATGTTATGCGAGAATATTTAAAAAGGATTGGTTTGAATTCGGAGTCGAATAAAATCATGGTGTACTTCTATTATCCTCTATGGTACTGGGCCATCACTTTTTGATGGCCCATTATTTAAAATCATAGGTGCATTATTTAAAATCATAGGTGATATTTTTATATTAAAGCATATAAAAATATCACCTATGATTGCTGATGATTTTACAGATAATTCTTGTCATTTTTTCCCAATTCTCTACGGAGACCTACGACCTTCTTTTAAAATATTTGTTTAAATTGTTGCTTATTTCAAAGTATTTATATTTACTGGATATGACTCTTTCGGGTTCGAATTTGGATAACTATTTTTGTAACCCTTTTTAATACCGGCTCGTTGGCTAGCACTTTCTGGTTTTCATTTCGGTTTACTGGTTTTCATTTCGGTGTTTTTTCCCTAACGTGAAAGATTTATTTTATAAATGGCATAAAAGGTGTGGATATGTTTGAACTCAGAAGATTATGCACTTTATTAGAGTTCATGTATGGTTAAATAATTTAATTTTCACCAAGTTTTCATTACCCTTAAATGTCCTTTTTAAAAACCCTTCAACATTTATGGTGGACTATGTGACAATGGGTAAGTTGTGTTTTTACTTCCGAATTTACATGAATGTAATATAGAAATAACCATGTTTTTCTTTTTTAAAGATTCGAAAATGTTTTGGAATTATTTCATTATAAATTTATTTTTAATTAAACATGATTATTACTGTTATTATTTTAAACTGGCATTTTCAATGCGTAGCACAATTTATATTAATAATGAGAAAACCATTGCTAGCGTTATTTGCTTGATGAATGACTGAATTTGAAGTGTGATAGTTTTTGCTTAGCATTATGGAATTTAATTGCTATAATGAATAATATTATATAGTTTTAAATTTTTGATAAAAGTAGCAGTAAAGATAAGTTCTTGTATCAGAGGTTTGATATCCACCAAAATGTAAAGCAATTTCCTTGTGGTAATTCAGAATAAAAATAAAAATTATCAAAGCAACATTGTACTTCTTTCAAAATAATTTAGAAGGCAGTTGTTTATATTTTTACTAATAACAGATATCATGTATGCTTCGAATGGACTTTTTGAACCTTAATGGACCATTTGAACTAGAAATACCATACTTGCAGCATGTTTTATTTAGAGGAACGTGCATCGTGAAGCTACCTTTTGGAAATTTAAGAATTCAAATCACTCCCACTGTGTTTATCCAATTTTTAAACGATTTGATTTGTTCCATTGATGCGAGTTAAATAAGGATTTTGTTTCACATCTAAATAGTTAAAGTACAAATAAAGGTGAATTTATGGTACAGCGAAATTAAGGAAATCAATTATCCGAGCAATTAAATCTTGAATCTATTAAGATGATGTAAATGGACAAAAACGAAAAGAATTAAAGTTATTAAAATATGAGGGCTGTAGTATTTGTCAAAATTTGAGGATTTAAAATATTGTTTGAATCCTGAACATTAGGTTATGTAAAACAAATTCGATTTAAAATAAGCACTAAGTGTCCGAAAAACTAGTTGGTCACAAAAGGTGATAATAAACTATAACATGTTTAATAAACTATAACAACATGGTATAGCTATGATATATAAATAGAAATACTTTGGTTTGTTTTGTGGCAAAAATTTAAATGTCGTATGTCAAAAAATAAAATGTTTTGTAATTATTAATCCATTTCTTAAACTGTAATTATTACAATTAACATCCATATAATATGTTACTAAAAATATTTGTTCGTTTATAATAGCATTTTTATTGATAGTTAAATTATTCGACTGTTGTTTAATTTGCATTACGAAACAACTTTAACATTTACAGTAAATGTTAAACTAAAAATTTTTAAAGTTGTTGAATGATGCAAAATGGTTAGGTATAAAGACTCGAGTGTTATATATAAAATGAAAGTAAATCGTACTATTTTGTCTTGACGGTGTTTGTGTAATATTTCAACATCTGTTAATAAGATATATTACATTACAATTAATCTCGCCCAGCAAAAACCTCTTTTTCAAGCGAATGCTTTAAAATTAAAATTTAAGATTTTTTTTAAATGATCTTTGGCCTTACATTTTCAGACTAAATAATTCAAATACAGTTAGCTGTTTATAACAGGTTAATAAACTCCGATTTGTATGTTGTGTTAAAACATTTATAGTAATAGTTCAAGCCTCTAATATTCAAACAATATGCACTGTGCAGTCAATGAACAGAAACTTATTTCGTGAGTGGTTTTTTATTCTTAATTAAATGTCATGTAAACCAATAACTTTTCAAATAGTTCAATTCTGCTATTCAGTAATCTATGGTTATTAGCCATTAATGCTAAAAATCTAAACGACGCCATTATTGCTAGAAAGTAAAATATAATAACTCATGGAAATTCAAAATTTGAAATGCATAGTGTATTAAGAAATTTATTTTCTTAATAACCGATATCTTATTGTTTAAAATTTCTTTTCATATCTGGCAATATAACGTAACCTTCAAATGTTCATTGTTTTCAATTATTTTCAGAATTATTTTATTACCTTTTTCTGTTTGCATTGGAGATTTTCTTGTCTATTAAAAGAAAATTCCCATTTAGGTTATAGTTTTTGTATTTCAATAATTTAAAAATGATTGCAATTTTTTATTTATTAATATCAAGTTTGAAAAAATATTAAATTTTGAATTTCTGTTACCTAGGAATATAAACTCTAAATTAAATATATTAGCCTTGAGTCATTTTTGTCTAAACCTAATGCTTTTTGTTAATGTATTCTTTGGGAAGAGGCTTTACACTAATTCGATTTGCAGAAAAATGTAACTAAATGAAATTAGATATAACTAAAAAGATTGAAATAGGGAACTAAATAAAATGCTTGATTTTTATTGCAACATAAAAGAATTGTTACTATTTTTTTTAAAGTGAAGAAAAAAAATTACGGTTGCTGAAAAGATTTTTGAATTAGAAAAGAAATTATCGGTTATAAATTTCTTCAATACTGGGAAGAAGATACAAGCTAAATTTTGGATTTAAAATATATAATTTTGGGAAGATAGTGATTTGCCGGGAAGTGGCATTCATAACAATTCACTTTTAGCGAAATTTAATAGACACAGGTTCAAATGCCCGCAGGAAAAGAATTGCATTCACTGTAGAGAGTAATGCGTTCACTTACGAAATGTTTGCTGGCTTAGTTGGGAAAATTCCTAAAAAGAGCAGCGGAAGGTAGTATATAAATTTTGACAGTGTATGCTAATAATATCTTGAAATTGTTCATACATTATATGTCATGGCGATTACAGATGAAAATACTCGATTTGGATGTGATGCTATGACTGACGCATTTTTTCTTTGATGTAATTTGAGTTAACATCAGTATTTATAAATGTGTAACATCTTTATTACAAATGCGTGAAAGAATTTCTGTACAAAACTTATGAAAAGAAATCGTGTTTATACTTAAAATATAAGCCATTTTTTTTGCATTTGCACTCTATAGACGCTTCTAATTTTGACAGTAAATTATCCAAAACCATCGCACAGCTCTGATTTCATGTCGTGGCTTTCTTAAAAAGCTTAGAATTGGAGAAATAGAAATCTGTTTCATTACTGCTCCATCTTATAAACATGTACAAAGCCAAGGGTGTCACCAATGAATCTTGTCGAATGAAATTAAAATATGATTATATACCACATCTTACTTGTTTTGGTTAATATTCTAGTGTTAAGCGAATAAAAATGCCCATTGTAGTACCACAGAAAAACCTTATAAAACTAGCTAAATTATCAAAGTACTAAGGAGAGACTTTAAAAATGTTTCTGTGCGAAAATATTTGTAATAATGCCAATTAAAGTTGTTATATTTCCTTCTTACGTAAAGTGCTATTAAAAGCCTAGGATCAGAACATCTTGATACGTTAGGAAAAGATCACATGTTCTGCAAACAGTATGATGTCTGCATATTTTTGTATTATTCCATTGCGTTGCATCCTCATTTGATACAGCTTGGTCAGCTATAGCCCTTGTGCCATGAAATATAAATATGTCAT
>JAOUZG010005683.1:0-21383 GCA_026289955.1 Argiope argentata | reverse complement strand
AATTTACATAACTACAAATTTCAAGATAGTTTGAATTTTTTAAAAAAATTACAACTATTATTGCTCCCACGGGCTTTTGCATTCATTGAAAGCTAATGGGATCATTAAAAAATGATCTCGGAATTAATTACAAATTCAAGCAACGTCTTGACTGGAATCCCACGAATTATGAAATGAGAAAACTGCTGAAATTCACTAAGTAGGAGAAACGAATAAAGAGAGATAAATACACCATTACGTAAACCTAAGTTTTTAAGTTTACCAGACAGCAAATCCTCAAGTGACGTCAATTTCGTCGTCGCTTGTCGACGAAAGTGCTGACGGAGTTTTGCCGTGTATAGGGCCTTTACAAATCTAATATTATCATCTTTACCAGAATATAACTTGACTAATCGTGCCAAAGGCCAAAATGTTCGCTTCTTTTCCTCATTTTCGATTAAAAATAAGTCCCCAACTTTCAATTCATAGGATGACCTTTCATTCGTGTGTTTGAGCAGGAGATTACTAAGATATCCGGCTCTAAATCGTTTTCTCAACACATCCCGAAGCTTTTGCTGATATCGTAATCTTTTTGTTAAGTTTACTTTGTCAATATGGTCTAGATCTTCTGTCATTTCTTGTAGAAGCATTGCAGGAGTAATTGGTTTGAGCTCATCTGGATTTTCCGAGATATAAGTTAACGGTCTCGAATTTTACAGATTCACAAAGCAAACTGAGTGTTTCTTCATAGCTTAGGGATGCATTTTCCAAAACTCTTCTTAACGTTTTCTTAACACTTTGGATTAAACGTTCCCAGAAACCTCACCAACAGCAAGCTGAGGGAGGATTGAACTGCAACCTAATTCTTTTATTAGATGCTTCACATTCGATCGTTTCCCAATCTATAGCATTAAAAAGATTGTTACCTCCAGAGAAGTTCGAACCATTATCACTATAAATTATGTGAGGACGTCCACGCCTTGCAATGAATCTCCGTAAACTCAATAGAAAGCAATTCGTAGACAAAGAAAGCAGTTCTCTGAATACAGCACATGTATACAAAACAAACCAAGCCTTTGTTCCACCTTTCAGAATAAGAGGGCCTGCTAAGTCTTCTCCTACGACTTCAAAAATAGATGTATCTTCTATTCTGTCTTCTGGTAGTGGCACAAAAACTAATTTCATTGCTTTCTCGCTGTATCTTCTGCAAATCACGCATTTAGAAATAACTGATCTTATTGTTTTCCTACCTTTATGATCCAAAACTGCTCTCGAAGATTGGTTAAAAGCGTGTTAAGTCCAGCATGATGTAAAATCAAATGATATTCTAAGAATAGTAATTTAACCAATTTGTGTTTGCTTGGCAATAAAATTGGATATTTAAAATTCTCTAAATATTTCCTCTTTTTTCAATTTTGTCTATACTCGATGTAAACCATGGCTATCTCTAAAACTACACAGGGGCTTTAATTATTTTAAACAGTCATCACGGAAACATTCATTCTGAACTACTTTTATAATTATTTTTTTCAGCTTCATCTAATTCTTGGGCTCCCAATTCACCACTGTGAAGTTCTTGTTTTGTTTTACGTGCATTGTTGTAAAACCTCAACATCCAACAAACCATTCTTAATATTTAGCGATAAGTGGAGAAATAAGTTAAAAGTTCTTCTGAAGCATAACTCTTTTCTAATAAAATCGTTGTGGCATAATTCTTTTCTTCGAATGCTTCTTCAGTCAACACATTTTCTGACTCTGGCCAATCTCGTTCATTCTCCTTTAACCATAATGTTCCCTCCCACCAACGAAATTCAACTAATTGTTTGGCATTACAACCTCTAGATGGCAAATCGGCCGGATTCTTTATTACTGGTACATGTTTCCAGTCATTATAATTTGTAAGACGTATCTCTTTAGCTTGATTTTTTACAAACACCATCCATGCATCGTCGCGTTTTATCCAATATAATGCCGAAGACGAGTCTGTCCAATAATATTCCTTAATGTCTTCGAAATTTAATGCCCTTTTTAGCAGGTCAGAAAGACGTGCGTCTATTAAACATGCCATTAATTCCAACATAGGAATTGATATCCTTTTTAGTGGTGCGATTCTTGATTTAGTAAGCACAAGTTGCATTGAAATTTGATTCTCATTTTCACTCCTCAAGAAAATAGCTGTCGCATAAGACAATTTAGAGGCATCACAGAAAGTATGAAGGCTAATCGATACGCAGTTATCTATGGACATATACAGTGGAATTTCTATAAATTTCAAAAGAGGAAGATCATTAAATCACTTCAAAATTTTTTGTAATACCACTTTTGGCAGTTCATCATCCCAACTGAATTTTGATTTTCAACTTTCCTGAAGAAGTAATTTGGGATAAAATGTTATGGGGCAACTAAAATCATTTGGATCGAAAACCTTTTGTTCAATTGAAAGTAACTTCCTTCTAGTAAATAGTTCAATTATTTTAATTCTTAAATCAACTGCACAAGATAAAGTATCAATTCCACGATGCCACAGCAGTCCTAAGACTTCAGAAATTTCCGATTCCGAAATTGAACTTTCGAAGTCGGTGTATTTCCAACCTCTCAATTCAAATTTTGCAGTTGCCATTAACTGCGTAGATACTTCTATGAAATGTCGGGTTTCATTTTCTGTGTCCAATGAAATGACGCAATTATCGACATAAAAAGATATCAATAATTTTTCTGCAATTTCTTTATGTTCTAAATTTACGTTCTCTAGATGATATTGAATAACAGCTCCAAGAATGAACGGACTGCAGGTTACTCCGAAAACCACTCTGCGATGTCTAAAAACTTGAATTTCTTTCTTTTCATTATCCTTCCACCACAGAAATCGGAGATAATCCCTATCCTCTTCAGCAATGCTTATTTGTAAGAAAGCTTTTTTAATATCAGATATAATTCCAATCCTTTTTTCTCTAAATCTTACTAAAATTGATGGTATTAACTCTAAGGTGTTAGGTCCTTTTTCTAAACAATCATTGAGTGAAGGAAATCCTTTTCTTTTATTTGATGCATCGAAAACTGGTCTGACTTTAGTTGTTGAATTTTCCTTGAAAACTCCTCTATGCGGCAAGTAGCAACCAGATTTAGATAGTTCTTCAGGTGGTACTTTTTCTATTATTTGCTCTTCTAACCACTCCTGGAACACCATATCATAAGCATCGTATTTTCCTTCCAATTTTAACTTTGATGTGGCTCTTTCTAATCTTCTTTCAGCTATATCTCTGTATTCAGGAATATTCTTGCCTTGTATCCAAGGCAATTTCACTTCATATTTTACTTCATCATCTTTTCTCAAATTTTTCCTAAAATGATTACTTACCACCTTATCAATTTTATTTTTAGATTGCTGTTCAAAGGGATCTCTAATGCCAATTATTTACAATTCCCAAAGGTTTCTAATATCTTGATTGTGAAGTAAAAGAGAGGTAACTACAGCAGCAATAGAATTTTTATCTTCATTTATTTTCAGTTTTCCCATTAAAACCCATTCGAGAAAAGTCTCAATCGCAAAAATTCCTGATCTTAGTTTATGCATTTTTACAGTATAGATATTTTCAGCAAAGTCAAAACCTATCAAAAGATCAATCTTAGAGTTCTCACAATTAGCATCTATGATATGCATTCCCTTTTCCTCTAATTCTGATAACCAAGGCCCTTTCTTTACACTAATAACACCCTTCGATCCACAAATTGTAGGCTGATCTAAAACAAGAATTTTGCAGCTATAACCAGTATATAGATTCTCAACATTGATTCTATAACATTTATGATTCATATCAGATGATGCCTCCAAATACTACATGGGTTAATTGTTTACTGGCTTCAGATTTTATTCCTAAATCTTCTGCTGTTGATTTTAAAATATAGGAATGCTCAGATCCAGTATCGATCAGAGCTCATAGATGACGTTTCTTTCCTGTGCGCTGAACGAAAACTACTAGAGTTTGAAGCAAAACTCTTCCTGTTGCACAAATGGATGCAAGAGTGTTACTTTCGTCATTTTCTTGTTTGCACTCGACAGTAATTTCCAATTTCTGTTTAAATTCTGAAAAAAAAATTGATACTTCCTTCCACAAAAAAACCCTGATTTTTGCTTTTCAATTTTTAGCTCTATGGTTCGACTTTAAACACGAAAAACAACAATTTTTTTTCTTTCAAAATTTTCATTTTTTCTTCGTGACTTAAATTCTGTGCTTTAAAACAATCTTTACTTTGATGTGATTTTCCACAGAATATGCAGCTTATCAATTTATTTATTCTTCATTCTATTCTTTGTTCCCGAAAATAAGTTGCTCGCAGTAGGAATGATAATATCTTCCCGATCCTTTTGAATTTTTCTATAGGTACCAATTTGTTTAATACCTGTCTTTGCAAGAGTGGTTCTTTCTTCATCCTCTACCTCAGCCCGAAGAAAGTTTAATAGCTGAGTTAATCTTGCACTATTAGATTTATTTTCTTCACTTACCGAAGAATTTCTTAACCAAACTCTCAAAATATCCTCCGGAATACACGATTCCACAAGGGGAAAAAGCATAGCTGTATATTTGTCAGACCGATCGACTCCAAAGATCTTAGCTGCGATTCCAATTTGTCGTATTATTGAGTGATACTTAGATTTGGTCGCATTTTTAACCACTAAAGTTAAAAGCTCACGTAAATAATATTCAACTAATAGTTCCTCACATCCAAATTTTGTTCTGAGGCTTTCAATTGCTTTTATATAATTTTCTGCCATTGGAGGATAACTATCGATAATTTCTTTTGCTCTTGTTCCTGCCAACATGCATTGTATTAAGTATTGAAATTTATCCTCTAATTCCATTTGTTTATCCTCATGTATTCGTTTAAACTGACTCCAGAAACATGACCAGTCTTTAACTACTCCACCATTTTGCGAGTTTCAGTTTCGATTTCTCACTACACAAAATATTTACATTTGGTTGTAATTTACTTTCAATGAAGAAATTGGCTCAAACTAGAGCTTCATCACATTTCATTTTATATTCCTCCACAGCTTCAAATTCATCTGAATAACCTTATCGTCTGCACTTAATAAAAGTTATAATATTTCATTATCAATGGTTAAATCAGCGTTATCCTTTCTAAAGAAGTTAATTTAATCTTAACGTCATTTATTTTCTTATTTGCATCATGAATCATAAACATTAAACTTTTATATGTCTTAGTAAATTATGCTCTTAGCGGAGCTCGCTTCTTAACAAGATGATCCATTATGAAACCGAAACTTAGAATTCAATAAAATATTATTGAGATTAAGTACTGACCTTTTTGTCTTAATCACGTTCGGAGGTCATCAAATGCTAGTTATGCCATTAAATGATATTCATTTTGTCTATACATTTACTTAAATCATCCAAACTGATTCCATAGTTAAAAACGGCAAAACATCTTTATTCGAAAATTATATTTAAAAAAAACAATCAAAACTGATGCCATACAAATAAAACTAAATACCAAAGTTAAAACTAATTAAATGGCTAAACAGTAGTGGTAACTGCACTGGACAAACACAAGAAGTAAAAACGCTGTTTATGTTAAATCTTGTCGACGAAATATACGTAAAATGATGCAAATAAGACAATGCCATAATGTACAGATCAGCAAATAACTTTATCCATTAATGATTTTTTATTCATCCTATCATGTAATTTTTTTATACAAATAAAAATTTTGCAATTTCTAAACTGAATTTTAAACTTGTTCACTGAATTATTTTAAACAAATACAGAAACACATTTTATTTAGATGTCTTTTAATATTAATCTTATCATTCTGTTACTTTTATTTTATTAACATTCAAATAAAAGAAACAATTTTTTATCCATAATTTTCAATTAAGAGGAAAAAAGTTATTATACTGTATGTTTATCATTTGCTAAAACGACTATTTTAAAGATGTCAGCTTTTTAATTTTTAAGATTTGGTGACTTTTCCCCCCTTCTTTTTAAATATAATTCATTTTGTGTTTTTTTTTCTAGTGAAGAGAAAAAAAATTTCTTGAGTTTAGATAATTCAATCAAATATGTGTTACAAAAATGAACCAGTGAGAATGGTCTCTCCAGAATTTTCTCGCCTATCCTGTAATAAAGGATCAATCCTAGAGATCACCTTCCACAGCTTTGCAGTACAATAGTTCCGAAATATTCATTTTTGGCAGGAATTCAGCATTTTTCTGAATCAATCGCGTGTTTCTTGCCTATTAATCCTTAACATGCGATTAAAAGTATCCTAAATTCAAAGTTTGAGTTTTAGGCGCGTTCTTCTCAAACGATTAAAACAAAACTTTGAAGCAAAATTACACTCTAAATAACAAAATCTCATACCAAACTTGATATATTTAAAACATTGTGTTTCTCAGTTACCTCGTTTACATGTTTTAGAAATTATGAACCAACAGACGGTCAACTCCCTATTGGATTTGGCCCAAAATTTAATAGGTATTTACACAACAGATGTTAAATGTGTCATCGGACTGAATTGTGCTTATGTAGCTGTCTGTTTACCTAGTAGCTCACAAATATTGTACAATGTTGTACGATCAATATTCGCAATATTATACAATATTATGAAATATTGATTATTATCATATAATATCGCACAATATTATGCAAATGGCTATGTTACACGAATTAGTCGCAATCTCATTAACTTATATTTGATAAGGCTGACTAACATACTTTCTTTAAATGTATTTTGAACAAAATGTAATAGAAATGTAAAAAATTTCTGTTAAGACTATATACATAAATTATATTCACAGACAGATATATTCCAAAAGTGTATTTTTCAGGGATAAAGAATTCTAAAAAATGGGAATTTGCCGAATATATAAATTTGAATTTTTTAACCCTTATAATATTTTATATTTGGTATATTAGAAAATAAAATAGACTTAATTGAGATTTGATTAAAGAAATAAGACTTAAAAACAATCTTTAAATTAAAAAAAACATTTGATAAATAATTAAATTTTTAAATATTTCTTGAAAAATTATTCGGCATTTTTAATATTTACCAGAATCTCAATCCTGATACTCAGGCAACATGCACAGAAGTGCCAGAAAAATTGGTACATCAATCTAATAAGTTGTACAGCCCTCACGGGCTCGCAGAAGTGCTGCAGCATGGCATGGCATGGATTCAACTAATTTGTGAAGATAATATGTGGACAATTCACATCAAGATTCTTGCAGGACATTCTACAAAGCCAAGGGAGGGTGATGTAGTGGATATCTCCTAAGGGCAGCACATTGCAAAACATCCCAGATATTGTCGATGATGTTAATTATATTTTGGATTCAGGAGTATTAGGTGGCCACGAGAGGGACAGAAATTCAGAAGAATGCCCTCAAGTTACGCGGTAGCTACTGAGACCTATGGAGTGGCACATAACCTTATTGGAATTATCCAGGTCCATCAGAATGCACACAGGACATCTATGCACTTAGAGTGTCAGAAAGGATATTAAAGTACCACTGTCCTGTCATTGTTCAGACTACTCAAATCAACGGTCCCATTTCCTGCCACCTGTACTGTCTGTCCATAAGGAGATATCTGCCCGACAGTCGTCTATGCTTACGGTGGGCGTTATAGAAACAGGTTACTGCAGGAAGAGTCAATTTCACAGAGGTAGAAATTCATTCAAGTTTCTTACGTTGGCGGGTTTAGCGACTAATTGGCGGTATTGATATATTGCCTTTAATTTTCGAAAACAAATTCGAAAAATCATTCACTGGGCTGAAAATCATTTGTGTACTTAATTTTGAAAATATATATTATTCCTGTTAGAATAATACAGAATTTCCTATATGATTAGTGCAGATAGAACAGAGTAAATCAAATAGAAAAACTGAATTTATATGTCTAACGACTGCACAAGAAGAAAACAAATTCAGTAGAATCCAGCATGACAAAAAATTAATTTTCATTTTTTTGTTTTAAATTTATTTTCCGCAGCAAACACGAAGTAATCTATCTAATTCAACATAAAAATAATATCATAATAATCATAATTATTTCATAATTTTTATAAAAGGTTGCTTTTGTTCTGTTACAAAGTAAAATATCCATTCTTAAATATGCTTAAAACCCCTCCAAAAAGTTTTTTTAATAAATGATTTTCAGCCCAGTGAATTATTTTTCGAATTTGCTTTCGAAAATTAAAGGCAATATATCAATACCGCCAATTAGGCGCTAAACGTGCCAACGTAAGAAACTTGAATGAATTTCTACCTCTGCGAAATGGACTCTTCCTGCAGTAACCTGTTTCTATAACGCCCGCCGTAAACACAGACGACTGTCGGCCAGAAATCTCCTTATGGACAGACAGTACAAGCTTTTTATCCTCACAGAGTCTTTGCCAGCTTGGATAGTTCCTTGTAAGCATGAGAAATCCATTGACCCATGAAGTTTTCTCTACACTCGTATACAGCCATCCACCCGATACATTTGGAAACACGACTCATCAGACCAGACAACATTTTCCCAATCATTAAGAGTTCAGTGGTGGTGATGGCAAGCCTAGGTACGGTGCAGAGGTTTGTGCCGTTGAATCACCAATGATACACGTGATGATTTGTGGCTGCAAAAGCCGATTTCAATTAGTTTATGTTGCATAGTGCGTGCACTGACACGTGTTGATGGGCCTGCAATCAAATCCACAGCAATTTGTGTAAGTGTTAAACGTCTATCTCGTACAACGACTCTCTTCAGGCGTAGATGATCCCGTTCTATCAAGGCCTTTTGAAAGTCACATCGCTGTCAGATTTGAAGTTTTACCAGAAACTTGGTATTCGCAGTACATCCTAGGAATAGTCGTCTGCGAAAATCCAAATTTCATCCCTACTTCGGAAATGCCGTATTCCATCTCAAATGCGCCGACGATCAGTTCCCGTTAAAAATCACTAAAATCTTTACAACCTTCCCTAATAACAGCAAGAATCGATTAAGAGCCTCTTCAGACATCTCTTATATACGTATTGTCTACAGCATCTCGCTACGCCCATTGGTTGAACACCTTCATTATTTTCATACGGTCAGCAATTTCTAAGTACTTTTATTTTAATACAAAAGTACTTCAAAATGTCCAAAAATCGATTAATTAACAATGTTTAATTTTAAATGCATCAATTATTAAAAAATAAACAGATTCTCTTGAAATAACCGGCCGAAAACATGTTTAGTCTTACTCATTTGGCGGTAAGGAAATGAAGATTTTTGAATATACATATGCAATCTAATATGAATTTAAAGCTAGATAGGATGAGACAAGGAAAAAATAATACCATGCTGCTTGGTACTACATACACACGTAACGGTATTTCCAAATACTCACACGATCAATGTACAAATAATAATAATAATAATCTGCCAGTAGTGGTTTTTCTAAAAATTCTTCGCATTATCTTTAATCAATTTGCCATACCAGAAAAAGCCTTATATGGCATTGGCTTGAAATAATTAGGAAATATAAAATATATTAATTTTGGCTTGGGATTTAACATTTTTACCGAATATACCGTGTCAGTCTTGGCCATTAACCCCTGGCACGCGTTAATAACATCCGAAGATCAAATTTTTATTTTAAACACTTTTTATTTCAACTATTCGAACAGAAATTTTAAATAAAACTGCATTTGTAGTCACAAAAACCCATTCCGAATTTTATTTATTTAAATCATTGCATTTTCGAATTATCGCGTTTACATTGTAAGGAAGTCGTCACCTGGTCTCCTGTTGGAAGAGACACATGTTCGAACAATTCTACCTAGCCGGCGGTGAGGCTATTCATCCTTTGTTGCGCATAGTGTTTCTCCCCTTTTAGTGTCGCCCTTCGGACTTCAATGGAGACAAATAATGGAGCACATATGCTTTCGACCCATTAAGGCAGCAAACAGTGTCGAAATACCAGATGGGACTATTTCTTCTATGGACCACCCAAGCTGGGATAAAGTTCCAATAATAAACAGCATATGCTCTTTACTATCCATTGAAGAAAGAAGTGCAAAGCGAATGCAGATGCGAACATTGTGTATTGTGAGGGTTCTGTTAAGGAGTGGATGTTTCAAGAATCTTTCCACGACATGATGCCATTGGGAGTATTTTTGAAGAATGATTGGACAATCGGCATCTCCAGCACGCCAATTCAATCCTGAGAGGTGGAGCCTCACTACTGTTAAAATGGATCGTCGAGAAGCTGAGCGAGAGAGGAGACAAGCTGCTCCGGTGGACGAGACGAGCTGATCGGAGGGATGGGACCAGCTGATCTGGCGAAGGACTGGACGAGAGCGGATACGACAACGAGACGAGCTGTGAACAGCTTGTGAATCCCCGGCATAGTTGTCGAACTGACAATCCAGTTGTAAATATTTCTCAGCATTTAACCTAGAGGACGTGTTGTTGTTTTTGTTATTGTATAAAGCTGTAAATAAAACCTTTGTGTTTAAAACGGTACCATTTTATTTAATCGACCTGGATCAAGTCATTACAACATGTTTCTGAGAGCACAGATAGATAGTCAACCTGTTGATGGATCTGTATAAACATTTGACAAGTTTCTAAGCTATAAATATTAAATTTGTTTACAGAATTTTATTTATCTAGGTCTCATTCTTTGTTAATTATCTTGCAAAGTTATATTCGGACTGCCGAATAGAAGGACTTCTTCAAACTGATTTGATTCAGAAGTTGATAGAAATCTAAATTTCTGGTATTAAGACCGAATACAAAATTTTATTCGTCAAGTTCACGGTGTTTTTGAGTTCGCGTTACGACAGGGAGAACGAACATTTTCCAAAAATGTGTTTTTCAAACTCCTGAAGCTCTAAAACGTATAGATTCCTCAAAATCTTGAGTTCATTTTTTTAGCATTATACTTTTTCTGTGTTATGCATATGAGAAAATAAAAATTGTAAAAACTAAATTGTCTTTAATAGATTAATGATGTATTCTTTCAAATTCCTTTATAGAAAATTGTTTAAAAGGTTAATTTTTTCTTGTTTTATGCCTGATTAAATGGTTATTAACGATAATCTTCTTAATTGTCTACTATGAAAAAGCAGTAGTAAGATATAGACTACAAGGAGAATTACCTTGTTGTCTATACAATTTATAACTGCAAAAGAATATAGCCTCGTCCTTGGAATTTAAGTCCTTTCATAGAGTTATTATCCTTCCTAAAAGTTTTCTGTTAATTCTTTGGGAATGTATTTTTCTAAAATACAGGAATACAAAATTGATCACCAACTAATGTTTTATTAAAAATTGACAAATCAATAAGTAGATTTTCAATAAGTAGATTTAATATTTTCATTCTAGAGAAAGTTTCTGAAATAGACATTTCTTTTCATTTAATACATTATTTTCTTTAACAACAGTTCAATCATACGTATGATTATTAATATTTGTAATAGAAATTTTCATTCACATTCGATTGCTTCTGAGGTTAATTTAGTTAATATTTCTATTTTGATGAAAAGACATATCCATTTTCTCAGTCATTTCAATTTCATTTGTATAGCTGAGGGAAAGAAAAATTAATGAACCATGATGTTTATTTTACTTAGTGTGAAAGAACCTTTTAATTTCGATCTACTAATATACAAATTATGATTTTTATTTTTGCTGTTTACAAAGATGGATTTTCAGCGCTTTAACGAATTTGTGAAAATGGAATTCATGGACATAAAGAAGAATTAAATTTTTCAATATGTTCTTCGGGTGTAATTATATTTTCCAATAATTGATCTTCTTAGCTTCAAAAAAATATCATTAGATATTTGCAAAAGTTGAAGGAGGAAGATACAATTTATGCTTTCTATTGTAACTTTGTTGATTGAATTTTTATTGGGCGAGAGGAGAGGACAAAAATTGAAAAGATAGAATATAAAACCTCAATATAAGAAAAATAGATGAAGAAAAGGGAATCGAAATGTTCCAAACAAAAACTACTCAATAGAAATTTTATTGATAAACAAATTTAAGCAAAGAAATGCGAAAAAAGACCATCTAGAGGTTTATAAATGCTCGAGTTGTTTATTCAGTATAAGTGGCTTGAATTCAAGAATTAGATACATTTTTTTAATATATAGTAGATGATAGCATTTTTCAAAAAGATTCGACACGTAAATTTCAAACGAATATCTTTTAACACGGTTTTGATCAAATGTATGATGTATTCAAAAAACGTGACATTTAAAGACATTTATTTCAATGGAATTTGACATAATGACGAAAATAATATTGAATCCAACCAGACTGAACAGAAATTTGGTGTTTCAAAATGAGCAAAGCGTTTCCAGGAATAAAAGAATAGAGGGCATTCATCAGTGCGTTTCTGTCATACCTACATTTCTCCAAAAATTCCTTTGTGTAACTGGACTTATTGAAGAATCTGATAAGAGCAGTTTGTATCGGAAAACAACAGTTATCTTCAACGTTTTGCTTATCTACACCTCAATAAGCATTTGGATATCTTCCTTAATGTATTACAGTTTTGATAGATTGCAAATAGCTCTAACGGATCTGGTGGATTATTTACTAGTCTTGGCTTTATACTATATAATGCGACGCAAGAGAAGATTGCTCTCGACAACATTGAGAAAAATAAGCAGGATTTCAACACCTTCATCTGGCAAGAAAGGTAATTTTTTAATGTTTGTGCTCTGTTGCTTTCCGATTGCTTATTCAGCTTCAATGACGTTTACTACCTCTGACAGGAGGTTTGGAGCAATATTCGAGACTTATGGATACGAAACCCAAAATGCTGTGGTACAGATCTTGATAATAAGCATCAAAAGCTTTCTTTACTTTTTTGTGCATCCAACGTTCAGCAATCTGCTTTCTCTCCTGTATTGCATTCTATGCAATAGATGCTGTTCCGTGATTCGAAAACTCACCAATTACATCCTTCAGGTCTCTCCAAAAGATTTTGAGACATCAAAGCAGATTTATATTCTCCGATTTAAGGCCAGGATCGATGATGCTTTGGAAAATCTCGAAAACACTTTTTCAATACCAGCATTTCTCATAATCGTTGTTAATTTCTTGTCCTGTGGTACAGTAATTGGATGGTTCATCTTCGTGGACTTGAATAACTACCAATTCGATGTTATCTCGGAATCTGCATTTTATGGGCTGAGCTCGTTTAGTTGTTTGATAGCTGTTTTATGGACAACAAGTGGATTGCCCGTACAATTGCAGAAGTTCAGAGAAGCGTACAACAGAAAAGAACATCTTCGAATGATTGAATTTAACATATTAGAAGAACTTCAGGTGAGAAGAGAATTATTTGAAAAACCAGAATTCGTTCTGAGTGGATGCGATATGATCTTCTTCAGACGAAGTACTGTTCTTGCTGTTTTTGGAACTTTGTTAACTTATACTGTGTTAATAGTCAATGCAAAAGACTAGGGTGATTTTGATTAAATATTTAATTAGTGGAAAACTTTAAGGTATAATAAGAATAGTTTTTTTGCATTTCGTTTAAGATAAAATTTGCGAGAGAATGAAAAATAAATGAACAAAAAGAATTTTTATCACTTTATTCCTTCAATTTAGAATGGATTTTATAAACGCATACGCACTTATTCTTTGATTTATTTAATGCAAGTTGAAACCATTTTTGAAATTTAAAAAAAGTTTAAGATAACGTGTGTGTTTTTAAAAATATTACGAAGCATATTTTACGTAGATTATTTCTTTGCAGTTGTGAGACTGAACATACATTTATTATGATTAACAGTTATAAAAACAGAATATTTTTATATTCTGTTTTCTGTTTCACTTATTAATAATGATGATTTGTTTTATTTTTTAAACCGAAATTGATAGCAGATTATTATTTTATCAGAAAATAGTTACCGCTGTGGGAGGCGACGAAACTTCCAATTTAAATATAAATTGGCGAATTCCAATTTAAATATAAATTAAGAACGAAAAGAAGAAGAAAAAATAAATAAATGAAAAAAAATTAAAGAAAAATGTAATGATTTGATTCAACAAATATAATTGACATTTTCCGAATATTAGGCTGGAAAGAAAATAATATGAATCAAACAAATAACGAAACGGCATATTAATTTTCTTGACATTATGTGTAGATGGAGCTTTCTATTTAAATATAAATTAAGAAAGAAAAGGAAAAGTAAAGAAAAAAACATAGTATTTAGATTTAATAAAGATGTTTGACCTTTTCTAAATATCCTGAATATTTGGCTGGAAAGAAAACGATAGGAATCAAACAAACAATGCAAATTCCTAATATTTTTCTTACCTTTATGACAGTGGATAGAGCTTTCTATTTGAATATAAATTGACTTAGGAAAGAAAAGAAAAAAAATGTATAATAATATAGATTTAATAAATACATTTCGCATTTTCTTAATATTCAGCTAGAAAGAAAATGTTATACATCAAATAAATGAAACAGTTGTGTATTAGACCGACAGCAACAGCAAAAAAGAATTCTTGAAGCAAGATTATTGGAAAAAATTCATGTTAATGGAAACAGATAATAAATCATCACATGAAAAAAAATATCGATGGGTGTTTTCTTAGTTAAATCCAATTTAAATATCTGATAGTACTTTTGCTACTTCATTTCCTTGAAGTAACGCATTACATAATTCATCATAGATCTTAATATTACATTTGATTTTAAAGTTATTCGAAATTGCTTTTAATATGATTATTAGTACTCCTAATACTGTATTAAGTGTGCTAATTTGAGACAGAAAGTATTGAAATGCCTATATATTTCTTAACCTTTCCGAAGTGCCATCATTTTTTTACTATCCGGAAAGAATAAAATAGCAAATTGAAATCTTTTCGAATAGTTTGCTTTCCTTTGAACGAAAAATTTCATATCTCGAATTCTTAATACTTTGCTCCTTTTAATGCCAGAAAAATCAATAATGTATTTCTTTGTACTTTTTTATATTACGTCATTATGTTGCAGGCATGTCAGAGAATGGATATTTCCTTTTAATAATTATATAATGCTGTGTATGAAATTCAACTTACGAATTTTTAATTTAATTGAATCAAATGATTTATCAATTATTAAAATGATTATTAAAATGATTTATCGTTCATAAAAAGCAATAATATAGCCCCTAAAACTTTACAACATTTGTGAGATGTTAAAACTTTTCGTAAATATAAATTTTATAAGTTTTGAAACAAAATCTCTAAAAATATAAGAAAAATGATGCAAGTATTCGTGTTTTTTCTTTTCAGTAAAAAAATTAAAGTATAATGATATTAAAGTATGTGACTACGTTAGAGATGAATTTTTAGGGATATGCTGGTAAAGCAGACCTTATAATAATTGAAGGACTGCAAAATAATTTAATCAGAAACATCTGTCATATGATAAAATTCACGCACAACACCAATATGCATCAAATTCTACACTTCCCCGCATTGAAACAATTCATTAAAAAACTAGCGCAAAATTTCTTTAAGAACTTTGATAACAATGAAAATGAAGCAATAAATAATACACCTAAATATCACCCCGACCCTAAAAACAATAGATCTCGTAACATACTACTGTAAATAATAAACCCCACTCATCCTTATTTAGTATACATTATAACAATAAACTTTAGTAAACAGCAAAAATCACCCAAAATATACAGCAGCATACCCTTCACCCCTCTTCCTCAGATAGCCAATCAAATAGAGTTCTGGCCCATGCCGATCCACACACCCCTCTATCTAACAAATACTATATAAATAGAAGCGTCAGACCTCCAGACCGTCTCCAGCCACGAATTCCACAAGAACCTATCATCTCCGAAGATGACAACGGCAAAAAGTTGAAGCAATGTCCTTCGAAGAATGCCATTACCGAGGATAAGCCCCTGCCGGGGTTAGGCATCCCGTCAACCCAACCAACAAGATATGAATTTTTAGAAAAACGTATATATTTGAACATTTGCATGAAAAAAGATTAGAAAAGCATGTATGAACCAAAATATACAAAATAAGTAGCAAACATTTAAAAAAAATAAGAAAATGTTTAAATAAATGAAAAATAAAGATGTTTTTTTTTCCCGCTAAAAATAATTTTTTTGGTTTAAAGATGTATCAAATAATTATCTTAAAAGTTTACAGATGGCTCAAGAGATACATTGGTTGAGCTAAAAGATTAGCAGTATTGTTATCCATTCTATAAATATTGGACCTCGACTCATGAACAACATGAAATTTTCAATTTTTTCACATTTTGAACGATATTTTCAAACGAATAGATTATTCATCCTCCAGATCTTCAGAACATATTGAGAAATTATTATACCAAATTTGAACTAAAAATATGCATTACATTTTAATTTATGTAGTTTTTTGCAAGAAAATTTAATCAAAGATTAAAATTTCAGAAAAAGCATCCAAAAATATAAAGTAGCATTAAAGCATATATAAATACAAACACAAACACAAAAAATAAATACAAACAAAATTAGTGTACCTTTCAAAAAATAAAATTTTTATAAAGAAATCGATACAAAAATTAAAAATATTATATAATTTTTTTTTATAATTTTGTTAAATAATCGGGTTTTTTCAAAGCAGACACTTATCTTAAAGTATTTTAATGATGAATATTGAAATAGTTCTGTATTTTGAATTATATATACATTTTTCAGAGTATAATGATATATTATTTCTGTAATAAAAAGAGATTTTTTAATGTTACCATTTTTAATTCCAATTTTAAAAAAAAATTCAAACTCAAATTTTTCTTATGCGAAATCATCACTTTCATCCTTAACATATATACACGCCAATATAAAACCTTAATGTGATTCACGTGTTAGATTAAATACAAGGGGTGTTCGAATGAAAAGGTACTATACGTCATAACAACGTAACCGTTAACATGTTTTCCTATGCTGCTGTAAGAGAACGTTGCGAGACACCTGGGGATGTGATTGGAATTTCCGGCATACAGCGCCACCCAGCTGACGTGAAGTGATTTGTCAAGCACATAAGACCCATTAACTCCAATGTGTGTTGTGAAACAATCTAAAGACTACGCTGGTCACTCAAGAACAAAAGACCTGGTCTATTCAAAGAGGGTGTGGTTTTGCTTCACGATAACGCACGCCCACGCGTCTCCAGGGTCATACAGGCTGTATTGACAAGTTCAAATGGGGACAACTTGACCATTCACCCTACAGCCCGGATATGTCACCTTGCAATTTTCACCAGTTTGGTATCCTGAGAAACACCTCAAAGTTAAACGCTTTACCTCGGACGGCGAATTTAAGGACACTGTGAAGGACTGGATCTCGTCGCGGCCACAGGAAATCAAGGATCAAGGAATCCTTCGACTCGTTGACCAATGGGTTAGTTGTGCTGAGGACTATATTACATACTTTGAATAAAGTCATTTATACCCAAATTATCATTTCGTGCCTTTTTTTTTGAATACCAATTGCAATTCTGACGAATCTCAAATTCGAAATTTAAACCTAATGTCATGAAAAATTAATTCAACATGTGAATAACATAGACTTTTGTTTAAAAAGTATTAGAATCATAGAATTACATTTAATTTGAATATTCAGTTAAAATTTGAGGTCAGTTTGTAGATTGATTATAACTAAGGAAGTTCGAAAATAAAATTTCATAAATTAAAAATAGCAATTCTGAAATTTATGTACGAATTTTATTATGGAGAGTAAAGACATTTAAGAAAGAATTTTCAAATTTGTTGAATGTTTTAGAAAAGATTTTCAGTGCTGAGGACATTAGAATACATTTGATAAATTAAAGATGAATGATCCCATAATAATATAAATGCATAAAAAATATCCAAATAAACGCTTATGTTTCGAAATATTAACAGAATGTTCCATTATTCTATCAATATTTAGAAATATTGATAGAATAATGGAACATGTAATGAAAATCTAAACCAAAAATAAATATCAGAAAATTGAAAAATTGTAATATAAATATAAAATACAATTATAGATTGTAAAAGTACTATTAATTTTTTTATCGTGTGAGAACATGATGCTGTTTTTCGATCGGGGATTTTGAATAATTGAAGGCAACGAATAACTGAAGCTCGAAATGGCGTAGAAATAAAGAAAGTATGAATGACAATATTCATCATCTTTTATTCTCATACATTTTTTACCTGCTTTCACCAGAATTGCATTATTATGTCTGCTGCTTTGTAAGCAGATGCATTTAAAAACGTTTGACCTGCTTTTACCAGTATTGCTTTATTATTACTTTTGCCTTTTTTGATAGCAGATACGTTTTTAAAAGGTTGATGTAGAACTATGATATCATAGCTGTTATTTTATCTCAAAAGTGATCGATCTCCAAAACTTTGTTTGCCAATTATAAAAATAAAAATTAAAGTTTAAATTTTTTTTATTTTTCTATACATATATATAGAGAGAGGGAGAGAAAGAGAGATAGAGACCGATAGAGAAGTCTCGTGATTGTTTCCAACTGGTTTAAACTGGTTAACGACTTAAATTAATTAAGACAAGTAATGAATAAAAACAATTATGTTATCACATGATAACTTGAAATTTGCGATCATATGTTTCCTTTTCTTTTTTATTATTTATTTATTCTTAAAATACAATTATTAATTTTTGGAGATTACACAGAGAATGTTTAAAATCACAAAAAAACTTTTATTCGTACAACACACACATGCGAAGACATTACAGTAAAATTATTTAATAAGAACATGAAAGAAGGTTAGCAACAGCATCAGAAAGCTTTTCAACAAAGGAGAATACTGTAATGACTTGATCTTGGCCGATCAAATAAATGGTAGCGTGTTATACACAAAAGGTTTATTTTCAGCTCTACACAATAATACAATAAATAAAAACAAAAACACGTCCTCTAGGTTAGATACTGGAAAATATTTATAACTGGATTGTCCGTTCGGCAACTATGCCGGGGATTCACAAGCTGTCCGCGTATTCGGCTACTGCGTGTAGTTCCAGAGATCTACGGATTACTTCCGGTAGATCTTTCCAACAAACTCGAGATCACGTGGTATCTCTTCAACTTCAGCACTCCTCACAGCTCGCCTCGTCCCCCGGATCAGCTTGTCTCACCTCCCGATCAGCTTCTCGATCGTCCCTTTTAACAGTAGCGAAGCTCCACCTCTCAGGCTGATATTGGTGCCCTGGAGATGCCGATTGTCCAATCATTCATCAGAAATACTCCCACTGGCGTGCCATCATGTCGTGGGAAGATTTCTGAAACATCCACCCCTTATCAGAACCTTCACAATACCCACTGTTCGCGTCTGCATTCTTTCTTCAATGGGTTCAAGGAAGCACTAATTTCTTCAACGGGTCGTAAAGAGCATATGCTGTTCATTATTGAAACTTTATCCCAGCTGGGGTGGTCCATAGAAGAAATAGTCCCATCTGGTATTTCGACACGGTTTGTTGATTTAATGAGCCGAAAACATGTGTGTTCCAGTATTTGTCCTTCTCAAGTTTAAAGAACGACACTAAAAAGAGAGAAATACAATGGGCAACAAAGAATGAATAACCTCACCGCCTGCTAGGAGTATCATTGTTCAATCATGTGTCCCTTCCAACAGGAGACAAGGTGACGACTTCCTTACAATACACGTTACACAAACATATAACATCTGGCGCATGTGCAGCAGTAGTTTACATAACGGCAGATTCTATTTTAAGACAAAGAAGTTAAAAAGGAGAAAATGAGCACTAATATCTCCCACTATTATTTCTAGACATAGTAACTTAATAAAAGATATATTTAATATAATAATTGTTATTATTCGCTAGGTTAATTTTTGACACTTTCAAATTTATATAAGAAATAGCCAGAATTTTAAGAAAATCAATAAATTGGAACAAAAAGGCCTTTTTTTGTTAAAAAAAATAAGGTTCATAATGTTATTATTATTAAAAGAACTTATTTGATAGAATGTTTGTTAAATTAAATAGTTAAGTCCTACAAAACATTAGAGAAGAAAAATTTCCATATATATGTGTTTGTGTGTGTGTAATATTTTAAAATATAAATATAAATTAAACCCTAATTAATTACCAAAGTTTTATCTTAATTTAGTGCATAGTAACATCATTCTAAAATATTCTCTTATATCCTGATCCCCTTACACTTTTTCTATTTAATAAATTCAACAGAAGCTATGCAAAATTGCCGAAGCGGTTAAAAGCCAACAGGTTTCCACACTCCGAGTGAAGGGATAAAATACTCTCCATCGATGCACATTCTTTTAAAAGATCCCTATGATTCCTTTACGTGTGATTGGCGCCTGTTAGAAATCCCCATTAAAGTCTCACAGAATATATTCACAGGTATAAGATTTTAATTAGATTCAGTAGCATTTATATGCTAAATAAAAACTATCAACAGTTCAAAATATGTGTATGCGTCCATAAATGAATAATTTTAGGGGCAATACAGAAAACTTAAGGAAAACTACCTGTAGGAATTAATTAAATGTTGCTTGTCTTTATAAAATCCTTCTTTTATTATGGTTTATGCACAAATTAAAATTATTGCAAGTAAATAATTTCTAAACTTTACCTTAATTTTTTTTTCGTTTTTAAAACATTATTTTTTAATTATATCTGTAAAATTAGCACAATACCTTATATTTTCATAAAAGAGTTTAGGTCAATAACTTTATAATTTCTTAAAATAGGAATAAAAACTAAAAGTTTCGTTTTAACATTAGAAACTCAAAATTTTATTATCTCATAATTTTGATACTAATAGGCCTAGATAACTGAAACTAAAAGTTTATTCATATTTCAATGTATAGATGCCCCCTTAAGAATCTTTTATTTTAAAATAAACCTTTAAGTGTTCCTTAATTCCTAGAATGACGTAAAAAGTTTCCTTATAAATGACACAAAAAGTTGTACCTATAAAAACTTTAAAATGAATAAAAAAATTATTTGAAAAATAATATCAAAGCTAAAAATAATCAGCCATATGATGAAAGTTTTAAATAAAACTATAAATAGTTGTAATTAGCACAAATTAAGATGCCTCAACCATTCCATATAAATGAAAGCACTTATCCTTTTTGTAGAAATGAAATGCATATTCTAAAGTAACCATATTCGAAATTTTATTTATTTCAAGATATAAATGAATAAAAATTTAATTCTCTTTAAACATACATGCTCTCATCTGAAGGTACCCTGAATAATACGTATCCAAAAACTTCACAAATAATAAGTATTGATTCCTCTTATTGACCATTTCATATTCCTAACATTTTCGACATTCACTTTCATGTAACTGGCTCTAAAAAAAAAAAAAAAAAAAAAAAAAAAAAAAAA
>JAOUZG010005668.1:0-10020 GCA_026289955.1 Argiope argentata | reverse complement strand
TATATATGCGTAAATTATCAAAGCCTTGCCTTATGCAAATGCTAAATAGAAACATTTGCTTCAAAAGTTAATGCTATTAAAATTTGTGTTTTTATGTTGCTATAATTAAATATAATATTCACTTTTTTTGCTTTTATTTTAAACGAAATGCAAATTAGTTCGTCGGCTACTATTTTGTCAAAGATGTCTTTACGATAGTAAATCAAAATAATGAAGTAAAAAATAATAAAAAAAAGGAAATTTAGGAATGAAAATGTCAAATAAATTTCAATTATTCTTTTTATGTCTAGCAGTTAAGAAGTTTTAGACTGTGCATTGCATAGATGGAATCCTTTTTTTTTCAGAGATATTACAAGTAAAGTCTAATGTGGAAGAAATTTTAGAAAGAAAAAAAAGGCGGGATTACCTGTAATTTTAAAAAAAAACTCATGCTTTCATGAGAAACAAAGTCTAAAAAATATTAACTAAATATGTTGTTGCTAAAAAAATGTAAGAATATTTCTTCTACACATAGTAAACTATCGTTTTAAAATTGCATAAACAAAGTTACTCCAGTGTTACGGAAAGAATAATGAATCTTAATCGGTTTCTGTAACTCATTTACACCCCTGAAAAGATTAAATTCTGTATTAAATTAGTACTATGCATAATATTATCAAACTATTTTTAATTTTATGGCCCCAAACTGGGTTAGATTATGAGTTAAATATACTCGTTATAATTATATGTTTAAATGTATCTGAAATTGGAACTGTGCATAGACAATCTAAAATCTATTGTGAATTATGATTATTATGAATGTGAATGTTTGGATGGATAGATGGATGGATGAATTATGTTAATCAATCACGCTAGAATGGAGGAATGAAATTAGATGAAATTTAGCACAGAGATAAATTAAAGTCTAGAATACAACATAGACTGTTATTTATTCCGGTTAATTGAGCAGTTAATTTTTTATTAATTAAAAACTAACTTTCTTGCCGAAAATCATTATTTCCACACCGCCAAATGAGTAAGGCGTAACATAATTTTGACCGTTACTTTAAATGATTCTGTTTATTTTGTTTTGATTTGATATATTTAAAATTAAAAATTGTAATTAATCGATATTTCGGATTCCTTTGAAGTACTTTTGAATTAAAATAAGGGAGCTTTTCAAACGAAAAATTTCGAAAAACATTTGGCAGATTTTTACGTTATTTGGTGATTTTTTGCTTTAAAATCGCTGTAAGAAATTTTCGGAATTTTATAATTTTTGGCTATTTTTTGCTTACAACAGCTAAAGTAAAACTACCAAAATAAATATAACAAAGGAAAATAAAAAATAATTAATCTGTAAAACGATTTTGAATAATTGGTTTCCTATTTTGTTTTACTTCAAATACACACTGTAAATAAATTGTTTTTATGTCAGTTGTGTAGGCTAAACTTTGACATACAACCATTTGGTGCTTATCGAGATTGGTAATTATTCGGTTGCACTTTTTTGGGGTTTAGATTGTTGTCATTTTTTGTATGTTATTATAATTCAATCTTCCCTGTTCACTTCCCTTGATTATTTCGTGCTGTACCTATTCCTTTCGTCTATTTTCCTTATTTTGGATTAAATTTTTTTGAATGCATTCCATTTTTCTGCATTTATTGATATTTTTTTCTATATATCCGTTAATTTGCTGCAAAATTCATCGAAACCTTCGATTTGAAACGTTACCATTTGAGCTACATTCGGCCATTTCGCTAAAATGTAGCGTTTTTTTGGCAAAAATTATTTTCAATAGCACCATAGTGATACGGTTGGAGGACATTTTACATTGTCCCATGGTTACTTGCTTTAACCTCTCTTGTTTAATAATTTTCTACGAAAAAGCTTTTAATTTCGAAGAGGAAAGAATTTTCATCTATTTCACAAAGATTGAGCCGAAATTCTTTTATTTGCCCAAACTTTTATTACTGTTCATGGAGCCGCCAAATTTGTCTCTGAAGTTTGGGTCGTTGATCTAAGATTCATTTAATTATAAAAAATATTTGTAAATCACTCTTCTTTATTATGAGATTGACTGCAAGGAAACAATATCATAAATTTGAATCATTAGAGATTCGATTTCAATTTTATTTTTGCTAATCGCAAAAAGAGAAAAAATAGTCAGCGATTTTTCACTCATCGCTTTCTACCTTTAATCAGTATGGGGTATGACTTGCTTTAATTCCACATATATTGAGAAAAGTCTAATGCCCACTATGCATAATTTCCAATAACCTATTGATTGAAAATTTGATACAATATTCTGAAACTCATCTATATAGTTTGATGGGCTATATAATGATAGTTTAATAATAAGTGGATTAGTCTTGACTTGTCCATTTGATCCAAAATCTAAAACAGATTTTCTTAAAAAGCCATAGATTAAATTGCCCTTCTTTGCTTTTAAGTTATCAGGTTAAATGTGACATAGTAACGTAATTAAAACCATTTCTTTCCATCATAAAGTTAGAAAGCATAAATGATTTTGTTATTTCAATGATGTTTAAACTAGGAAGTTTTCAAAAACATCAGGATAGACAGCTTAGTGATTATATTTATTTTGCCTGTAGAAAGAAAAAGAAAAAAAGAGACAAAAAAATCCCGATTGATAGAGATAAAACTTTTTACTTTCTTTCCCATGTATATTTTATTTTTCTCCTTCTCATGTATTTGAAAAGCTCCTAAATTTTTTCATCTCCAATTTAGGATTATTCAACAAAATTAATTACAACTAAATCTCACTTCAAAGAACACATATGTAATATGTTTGTGATCCAGTAAAAAGAAGTAAGAAAGTAAAAATTTTCAAAACATAAAAGCAAGATTAAGAATCATTGAAATAAACATTTATTTGAAAGCGTTTGAAAAAAACAATAAATGTTTTTTTTTCAAATGTTTATTATTTTCTTTTAATCAGGGGAATGTCACTCTCTGGATTCATCTCATTAATTATACTGATTGTTTAATTCGTTTATATCAGCAAGCGATTCGCATTCGTTTTCCTAGAAACGACTAGTGTTACTCTTTGTGCCCGCCGAGGCCCCTTACGCCAGTTTTCCCCCGAGTCCAAATGACGCTCTTCCCCATTTTATGTCCGGAAACACTGGTCGTACGTAACGAAGCGTTTTATTAGAGTAACTAGCTATTGGAATTCCTAGATACTAACTGAGAGAGAAAGAGTTTCCTCCTAAAGATGATATACACAGAGATGGTTTTATCGCGCCCTGGCATTCGATAGGGCTGAGGGCAGTCGAGCGCAGCCCCAGCTCTGGGAAATCTTCAATTAAATTTGGATCCCACGGAGGAAGCTGTCATCGATAGAGCACTTATTTGCCGCATGAGCGGTTGCGCGATTTTTTTCATCGGCTCGTGAGATGGTTAAAAGTGACGCGCAGTTTGGTGAAAGATTTAACCAAAATATCAGCACTGGCATGCAGAATTGAATGACTTGCATGGAATTGAAAATAAGAAGTTTTGAAAAGATATATCTTTTTATTTTAAAATAAACTAGCATTTTTCGCATTATGTTACGTTAATCAGTATTATTTTGTACAGATATAGACTTTTGTTTAATTTCGAAAAATGAAAACAAGCCTTAACTTCGAAAATTGAAAGAAATAACATCTTAGGAGATATCACAAATAATTGTTGTACTCAAATTTAAGTGATTTATTTTTCGAAATAAATGTTTTCAAAAATTTTATTAAGCGAGTCTATCCTTAAAACGATATATATAGCAATTATTTCCGATGAACGAAATTGAATTTATCCTTAAAAAAACTTTCCTGGAATATATTTTTGTCCTTTCGTTTTAACGCCTCGCAGTACTGTTAATAAATAAAACAAACATTATTTTAACTCTTTTGTAATGATATTCTATATCTCTACAGTTGAATGGAACTTAAATAAATGAACGTGCACATTATTTTATTTTTTAATCTTATTTTTCTTATGATAAATAATAATGTTGAGAATTTTAGAAAAAAAATTGAGATACAAATTCCTGATACAAATTGTAAAATTTTATATAATAATATTAAAATAAAAATATATTAAAATATTAAAATTTTAGACTCTAAAAAATATTTCGATGAAAAAGTATTCCCATAATACAAAATTTATTTCTTTAAAAAATAAAAATGTATTTTTGCTTCAAGTTGAGTTTCTCTTCAATTAATATTTATCTTCTTACAAGTCTGCAAGAAGATGTAGATTAATTTTATGGGCACTTCAAGAGATCCAAATGATTCATGGCCTTTACTGTTGTTGAGAAGAGACACCCGAGTATTAAATAAGGAAATTTTTTTTAAATAATATCAACTGTACACTCTTTTAACGTTTCCTTCCATAATTGAAATAGAGACATGCGGAAATTCAGCAAATGATGATGTTAGGCCAATTAAAATCCATTATCACACTTTTACCGCCATAAAAAAAATCAAAATTTATTTTCTTCAAACAGCAAATTTAAAGAATTCTACTTTCATTTTTCAACAGCTATTTCGAGTAATTATTTGAGTTTCTTTATCTCACAACTAATTTTAAACTGATATTGGGCTAGTGAATTAATAGTATCTCAAAAGTATTTTTTTTTATTTATAATCAATAATTGAATCAACGAATCTATAAATTCACGAGATGATAGATAAATTTCTATAGAATATTAGATATGTAGCTAAAGATATATAATCAAATAAAGAGAGTAAGAGAATGAGAGTCCATTCCAATGATAAATTAGCTCCTCTAATCTTTACAATCTTTGACTCAATAGAAAATTCAATGTAATTTCACAGGATTTCAAAATAGAATATTGCGTCAAAAGCTTATCTTAGATTCCACTTTGGTTACAATAACCTAGATATATATATATTAGATTTGAAAATTTAATACTGTTAAGCATATAGTTATGTCTTAATCAGCATAGAAATTAATTTGAAACATTTGTATTTCATCCATGTTATCATCAACTATTCATACATCTTGCTTCTAGCTATGTGCAAGTCGTAGAATCACCTAAATAGACTCAGTCAGATCTAGATGTCTATTCTTCTAAGAATCGCTGGAAATAGTGTGTATTATAGTGCACGCTGAACTAGAAATTTCTCTATATTAATTTGTATTTAAACATTTGCAGCTCAAGATTAATCCGCTGATTATTCAGAATCTCTAATAAGTTTAGTGGTTATTAGAAATAATCACTGCTAATTTTACATAATCATATTTACTGTCATATATCCGAGAAATATAAACGTCTTAGTTAATATCAATGTGAAATAGTATCGAATTGTATTGTTAACACTGTTAAATTTCAACAATTACATAATGCTGTTATGGAAAATTCATTCTGTGGATGTGTGGGAGAAATCCAATAAGTTTCTCAACAACAGACGCTTTATAACACAATGAAAAACACAAAATACAGCAGAAGTATACAAAAAGATAGCTTATACAGTATTCAACAACATATACAGCAAGTAACAAATTACTAGTTGAACCGATTAGAACAGAGTAACGCATTAAAACTCAGAAAGTTCAATCCGTGATTACTTTCTGAATAGAGAATTTGGTTAAATCCTAGCATACGGTACCTCTTTGGCACCATTTTGAAAAATGTCGCCAAGGCAAAAACGATGCATTGGAAATTACAGGAGATATAACGTCACGGCTTCTCGGTATAAAATCGCCAAATCAAGGGGAACCGCATAGTAGGATTATACCGAGAATTCATTCAATCAACGATTCCCTCTTTCTCCTTTCCTATCACTTAATATAGATTCGCCAACGGAGCATGGAAAATTCAAGAAAATCAGCAACTTTTGATTCCTAACAAATATATTGTCTTAATTCCTGTACTTTCGAGAACTTTCATTTTTTTCCAGTTTGAATTATCTCTTGATTTTATTAACTCCGTAAGAAAACATCATAAAAGACTCACAGTAAAATAATTGAAGACAGAGATTTCGAGTCTCGATTCAATCGAAGATACATTACCTATGTTGGTTTAATATGTATTAAATTTTTGGTCTTGAAGAAAATGTTTTCAATATTAGACGGCATGGAAGTTTATCGAGTTCTTGGTGCAACTGGAGAGAGCATCATCCCCTTTACGCCAAGGATATTTAGTGCCAAATATGGGAACCCGAAGTTGTTGGAGGATATCTTCCTCCGGGAGATACGCAAGAGCGCGGGGGAGTTGGTGATTTTGAAAAGATCGCCAAGGGGATGATGTTCTCTACAGATTTAACGAGTTCTTAGTAAACATAGATACTGCTCTCGTCATTAAACTGCAGAATGCATCGTATAGAGATAAGCTATTAGAAACAAGTTTCAAATTCATTGGTTTGAACTCCAGCATCCATTGTCTCTATTTTTTTAATGATATTTCTGCTCTGATACTCCCAGCGGAAATTATATTTACAATAAATATGCTTAACTTAATACCGTATACGTACTAGAGTAATTTTATTTTGAACAGATCACATCAAAATGTCCTAGTTCGCAACATATTACTATTGACTTTTGTTTTATTTTGTCACGCAGTGATGTGACTTTTGGTTACGGAAGTTAATAAACTGTTTGAGTTTTAATATTCAGAATCTCGTTTTATAACGTTCAGTTAATTAAACTAAATTATCTATGAAAGCGATTTATATATAGCGTTGTTTTTTTAATTCTATATCTCATGATATATCTGAATTCTAATAATAAAAAAAAACGAGAGTACAGATTTATGTTTTATATTTAATAAAATATTTAGCAATAAAAGAAAATATATTCTATTTAACTATATAGAAAAAGATTAATAAAATATTTTAGCTTCAAACAAATAATTTTGATTTTTCAATCCTACATTAACTGCCACAAAATAAAATAATAATCATGCATTGGGCCTCTAAAACATTCATGTTCAAAAGACGTGTTTACTCCTTATTTTCTACCTTTATATTACAAATGTTATCTATACCGATGGATAGCTAAAATTGCTTCAATTTCCTTTGAAATGGGAGGGGAATAAAGTGAAAAAAGTGAATTAATTGGACAAGAGATACAATTTTATTTGAAACCCAGAGGAGCTCAAAAGAGTTTAACGAAAATTCTCTTCTCATATTTCGTAGGAGGAAACGACAAACTTTCATTTGAATTGTTAAAGGCACGTTTAAGAATCAGTTTTATATAGTGAGATTCATTAAATATAATTTAATTTTATGATGTTCTTCAATTTTCAATAACAGACATACCAATGCATAAAGCTCGGCAAACAAATATGAATATAAAGAAATATAGAGTAAAACTACTTAGTATTCATTTATGATTGACAAATAGCTATCCGATTATATTATTATGCATAAAATAAGCTATTTGCTAATGAAATTCATCTGTCCTCATAGATACAATGCTTTTTTTCTATTCTTTTTTTTTCTCAATTCCAAAATTCCATTTGATATAGCTTGATATTTTAATTTACGTCCATGATATCCTAAATGACTACTCTAACTCCTTTGATAGCTTACAGAAATTTTGAAAAAAAATTCAAAATTCCACTACAACACAGGCAGAATCAATGATTGAGCACTAAGGGTTGTCACTGGTCACGTTATAGTCCCTCCTGTAGAATGTATAAAGGGAAGGGTGTATGATGATGTATCGGTAGATGATAAATACTTCTCTATCCACCAAGATGGAGAGGACCAACCTCCATAGAAGCTTTACCATATCTGAGATTCTCATTGGAATTTTAAGTGCTGATATGGAAGATTTTCTAATTATTTTATTTAAAAATTAAATGAGGTACTGTGCTATCATAAACAAAACTTCTTTAATTTATTCGACTTTTGATTGCAATACCTTAGTTAACACATAATTCTCTGTAAAGATAATGGGCTCCATCATTAATTGTGAAGAGATTATAAGTAATGAAGAAACGATTGCGCGTTCTAGGTAATGAATGTTTCGAATTGAGAAAAGACAGGTATTGAAATATCAGTTCTGGACTCTGAAAATGCGTGAGGATAACTAAAATTTTGATAGTCTATAACTTATTCTTCAAAGTTCACTTAAATATCTTTGAGGAATGGGTGGTATCTGATCGATGTTCTCAAAAACGAATTCGGTATTTTTATAAATTTCCTTCCTTGCATCCCTTGTTAAAATAAACTTTTGTCTTTTAGCATGAGAGATGGTGATAATATGCTTGTAAATTCTCGGTCTCAAGATCAGATAGATCTAGAATTGAAACTCAATTCCACCAAAAGTTCTCCTTGTATATGAGCCTGGTATCTCATGTTAACAGTTTGTATCTAACAAATTTATCATGGGCTTGCTGGTTTTGGCCAATAAGACCAAAACCAACAAGCATTTTTTAATCTTTTAGAAACTTTACTTCTAATAAAGTCGTATAGAAGCTTTAAAAAGTTTTGCTAGTTTGGGTTATATCCTAATCATCTAGCAACGGCTTAAAACAATTTAATTTATTTTAGAACAACCCTACTGCTCTTTAGAGCTAAATTGTAAATTAATCTTAACCAACTTTCATCTGCTTCGAATCTGTCTATCGAAAGAAGTTGAAGTTTAAAAAATAGAAGCGCAGAATAAAAGAATTTAAATTACGAGCAAAGAATACTCAGATTAATTGTGAATGTATGCGCAGTCACAAAGAGTTAAAGGATAAGGACGGAAATATAAAGGATCCCTACATTAAACTGTAATCAGAGAGGGAAAAAATACATAAACCGTTTATACCACCTGTATGAAGAATAAGTATTTCAAAATATCCCACTGACAAACATATCATGGCTAGAGAAAGATAGTAAAACTTCAAAAGGAATGAAAAATGAAAACCTATTTTAAGCGTTTCTTTTAGACAGAAATTGTTCCTAAATAAAATTCTATCCATTCTGTAGTGTTCTGAAGAAAAAAATATCCAATGAATGCATTTCATTACATGTTTCATAACCACATATAGGGATAGATGTCTAGATGTCATCCAATTTGACAAGAAGTGAATCTTTGTCCAGCCACTGGTTCATTATCCACGTTTTCTGTTCTGTTTAAACGCTGAAGATCCACGTCCATAACAGACACGTGACAAAAAAAATTCTGAGTAAGTGCAACGTCCAGGACTGCCCAAGGCCAAAATGATGGAAGCAGAAAGCCCGAAAGGCATGAAAACGACGAAGAAAAGCAGAAACGACGTATTGCGGGGGAGGGAGGGACATAAACGGAGAAGGAACCAAATAGGCGAAGAGAGATCAGTTTCGTTCAATCGCCGACATTTCCCGTCCTTATCCGTTCACGCAAGAAATGGGAAGTCTTTTTTCTCATGAAGACACACTACTCCCCCTTCCCTCCATTCTTATCCGTTCCTAAATCTTGCTTCCTTTTTTGTGAGGGAGGGTGTTGTGGTGATCACAGAGAAGAACAGTCATGTGGAAATTATTGAGGAATACCATTTTGTAGAGGAGTAGCGAGGTTACCCGCTCAACGGATTTCCTATCGGCACTCATCTGTCTTGCTGCATTAATTTTTTCCATTTATCTTTGAGTGACCAGCAGGTAGATAGTGAATCTTCCTTTTTGTCCAACTGGTAGTTCCAAAGCTTTTTAAAAAAAATGAACGAAAATAAATTCATAATATAGCTGAAATCTTAAATAGGTAGTGTGTATATCCTATGTCAATATGAATTTTTGTTAAATAATTAAACAGGTGGAAAATTAAGTAGGTCTTGAATTGTGATTCCTTTTTTGTAAGAATGTTACGGAGATTATAGAGAGGAATAGTAATGCTAAAAATTATTTGGGGTTCTATTTTCAAAAAATAGGAAAGTTGACTGTTCAATAGATTTCCTAACAGAATTTATCTGTTTTGCCACATTATTTTCTTCTTTTTTATTTGTGTAAACACGAGATAAAATGGCTATAGAAATTTCTATTTAGTCCAATTGCCTTTTTAAAAATGCATAAAAATAAATTTATATTTATCATTATATTTAATTATAA
>JAOUZG010005661.1:0-16730 GCA_026289955.1 Argiope argentata | reverse complement strand
ACTTCATGTTCATGATTTCACTAAATTGTTTGATCTCAAAACCAACAAATCTCATGACCCTTTGGAACTTGTTCCTATAACCCCGTTAAAACTGTATAGAAAATCTCTTTTCTTTTCTAAATTTTGTTGCAGCATTGTAAATTCATCTTTTTATTTATCATAAACTATGTGATTTTAAGCAGAAACCTGCTTAGTTTTCAACAATGATGGTAAAAGCTCATGGTTAAGTATTCATCAAAAATTAAAATGGCTTGAATTTCTCAGCAATTGTGCAATCTACTGTAAGAAATTAGAAAAGAAATGAAAATACTAAAAATTATTGGAAATTCACATGATTGATAAATTAATATCGTTAAAGAGTAATTTTTAAAATTGTGTAATATCTTTGTTCAGTTATATTTTTGAAAGTTATCTAAATAAAAGCATCAAAATCTAGATTGCTTTTTAATTAATTAAAAATCTAATTGAAATTTAGAAAATCCTTCCGAGTTCTCACCCTCTAAAGTATATATGTATCAAATTTGATAGCAGTAAGTTGGACGATCTGGCTTCTATAGCATTAACACCCACCTATGCATTCATCTTCATTAGTATGAAGTAATGTTTTGAATATGAGGATGTAAGAATATGAAGTAATTTTTTGTCATTACCACAGTTGTTACAAATGGAATACTAAAATTCATACATATAAATATACAATATTGCAGAGTAATTTTTTTGTTCCTTGAGCGCTTTCTCATTCGTCGAGTTTGTTGAGATTTTTTTTTATCTGAGCTTTTTCTTGTTAACATTTAGACTTTGAAGTTCACATTTGTACCTTAATTAGTTGGAAATTATTAAATTGAAATAGGGAGAAATGCATTTTAAGATGAAAAAAATCATCGATAATATTGTGCAATATTCATCAACATTAATTTCATGAGTTCATTTATTTTGCATATGTATAAAAATTATTAATTGGTGAAATATTTCAAAGTACAAAATCTGAGGAATGAATAGGACTGAGAAAAATTTAATAACAGAAATCCTACAGTCTTTGAAAATCCTGAAAACAACTTGACTTTTATTGTACTTTACAGGCTCTTTCAAAAGCACTTCATTTTTTTCGTTGATTAATTGAAAAGTAGAAAAATTTGCATTTATTATATTTTGCATGAAAAGTCAGTTTTCAATTTGGTATTATCTTCAGAATTCTATCTAAGAAAAAAAAATGTTCAAGTGGTAATGCTGTCAACTCCTTATATTTAATATTTATGCAATTTGCAAGAATTTAATTATTTAGAATATTATTTCTTAACATTGTAAGCAAGAAAGTAATAATTTATTTCAATATAAACAATGAAAATATATGAAATTTATCATTTGAATATTTTTATATTTATAATGCTATTTTATGATACTTCACATTTTTAATTGGTTTTTGAAAGTAACTGAAAATTTCTTGAATATTTTTATTTTCTTTTTAATAAGAGTGAAAATCCTGCAAAATTGTTTTAAATGAAAATGTAAAATCATCCCTCCCCCCTACCAGAAATAAAATGTAAAACTTTCATTTCAAAATTTATTATATGTATCCATCAAAACATGTTCACTTTTTTTTCCAATATGATATTTTTGTTTGCATGTCACATGGCTCAATTTACTTATAGTATGTCTGCCTACAAACTGTATCATGTTCAAATGAAAATGCTTGGCTGAACCTATAAAATTTGCCAGCCTAGGATTTCTGAATGGAAAATAAAACAAATTGGAATCAGAATTAGTTGCAAGTGGGAAATCAAATACAATTAAATCAGCATTATATAAGCAACCATTATAAATTTTTTATAAGAAGTTTCGCTCTAAATTTGCCTTTTATTAGAGCGTTATAAAAAAAATTCTGTCGGCAAGCTGGAAGGTAAAGGTAGATTCCTTTTTATCTAACTTACCATTTTTGAATTTCTTTCAATCCTCGCAAAAAAGTAATGGAAATGGCCTTGATGAAACACTGTCATGCGAATCCAATTACATATCTCCCTTCCCGCATAAAATTGTAGACCTTGGATAAAGCCATAAATATCAAAAAACTTTGAATGCAAAAGTTGTTTATCGTAATGAAACGCTAATTTGGCTAGTTCGGTTTATTTTTCTATTTTTAAAATCAAAGAATTTATAGAAAAATGAAATTTTCCACCCCCTTTGGGCTAAATGTCTCATTTGATGAGAGCCATTGTGCAATAGGTAGATTACCTGTAAGGAATCGACCTAAATTTCTCTGTTTACTTTTCTTTAAAGACAATTTTATTCTAAACAAAATTGTTCTTAACAGAATGGTATTTCTAATCATTTTCTTGTTCTATTCCCTCAAATTTTCTGCCATTTTCAAAGTTAAGTGAATTGGTGCAATTGACTCGTGTACGAGAATGGTGACGCTGGCAGCTTTACCCTCTTTCAACAATTTTAAATGCGTAAATAAAACTAATTAACTTAAATTTGCACACAATATTTAAATCCAAAAGCACTATTCTTCTTCGAGACTTCTTTCTGGCTTTCTCGTGTGCCATGAGAGAATGAGTAGGCATTCTGCAGCATCTCCAATTCACTATGCCACAGAATGCCTACTCACTCTCTCATGGCACACGAGAAAGCCAGAAAGAAGTCTCGAAGAAGAATGGTACAGGAGAAGTGCATCGAATACCCTGTCACGCGGCTCCATAGTAAACCATATTCACAAATACCAAGACCTACAATAGTTGAGACCAGAATCCCCCTCGTTAAAATCAACCAAAATTACAACTTAAAAAGTCCCTCAAAAGTGCAGATCTCATGATGGAAAACAAGACCCCAGGACCCAGATGGACGCTACGTATTTCTGACTCTATAGTGATTGTTTATTTGCCATACATACAATTCACAATTTAACTTGTAAATATTTCCCCTCTTTTCAGTTGGTAATCTATTCCCCCTTTTCAACCTATAGCCACCATTTGTTTCAGTATTCTTAACCCCTCTTTTCAGTTATAACTTCAGCAAAAAATTGAACAGATTCGTGTAAGATTTGACACCGATGGCATTCTCTCTGGAAATCCCTGAATGCTGTATTGTCTCTTTTTTTCCCTTTTAATTTTTTTTCCTTTTTTTCTCTCTCTCTTTCCCCCATCTTGTGCTCATCCAACTGGTTAGATAACTTAGCGTTACAGGCACAGGGTGGCGTTATGCTATGTTATAGCTTTAAATAAGAGAAAATACAGCGAAAAAAAAAGTGAGATTGTGTTCATAGCTATATCTTTCGGACAATACCGAATTTTGCCTTGGAGTCTGCGCAATAGCTAAACGCATTAGGTCCTCTTTATAGTTTGTAAAGGAAAGAAAATACTGTCTGATAAGCATTACGGTTTTCTGCTAATGCATATGCAGAATAATAAAACGCATTCTATCCGCTTCATAAAATTATAAATCGAGGAAGGCTTCGTCGAGAATAAATTCATATCCTTCATGCACAATAAAAACGAGTTTTTAAGACTTCTTTTCAGTTGAAAGTTTTGTCGAAAAACCAAAATAGAAATGAAAAGAATGAAAAATAGTTATTGATAAAAAATAATAATACTGCATAATTTTTTATAAATATATATGAAATTAATATCTGTATATGTCTTTTCAATTTTACTTTGTTTCCGCTATTTTTCATTGTTCAGTATCAGAATTGCTAGAAAAAGAGGCGAAAATATTTATTTTGGATAGAATCGATTAATATTTAGCAATTTCTATGTTAATGCTTAGTTTTAGACATATTTACGAAATTCAAAAAATTTACATTTTTATTTACTGATATTTAAATTAAAAACTAATTAGAAGAGATAAAATTTAAATAACACTTAAACCCTCTCTACGCGCTGTAGAATGGATCACAACATCTTCACTACTGGCTGCAAATTCTCTTATTTAATATTTAAAAAATAATTTTACTAACCTTTCTAAAATGAACCAACGAAAGGAAATCCGTATCAGTTTAAAAGCGTGCCTTCTGGCGTCATTTTAATGAAAATGGCAAGTCTTCGGAAATTGCAGAACGCGAACTTCCCTGATTAATTTTTATCTCGAATAATATCCACTGAGTTTTATTAAATACCGTCTGCACATAGAGCTTCCTGGAACCAATTTTCTTCCGAATGTCGTTATGGTTAAAGAATTCATGAAACGTGAATAGAGAAAATGCTGCTGGCGTTTTCGGTGATCATTATTTTGCAATCTTTCATCTTTTCCCCCTTTTCATGATACGTAAACAAGATGAAAAAGATATTTATTCGGGGAGGCAGGTCATTAAAGAAAAAATTTAAACATTTGATTACTTTTTGATAATAATAGGCTGTTATGCAATACCCTTTTCATTAAATTTATAAGTATTTGCTCTTATTTCCTACGATATTATCGTGCTAAGCAGATTTTGTGTCTTTTATACTAAAAGATTTTATGCTATTACTTAATGTGCTACTGAATTTGCCTATTGAAATTGGAAGAAACGATGTTTCAGTTCTAAGTGAAGGTGTTTAAATATTTTTTTTTAATTTAAAATGATACTGAATGTAATTTTAATTAAGGATTTCATTTTTTTCGCAAAAGCTATAGTACTCTCGCCATCGATGGGGAGGAGACAAGCTTCCATCTTTTCGTGTGCCCACCAGGGTGGTGACAACCACTCACCAGGCCGGACGCTTCTCGTCCTCACTTCGAGGTACCTCCAGGCGTAAATGAGTTGGGAAAAAGACGAAGAAAACAGAAATTCGGTTTTTGGGTTACTATTTATTGCATATCAGCGATTATAATACACAATAACAACATTTTTACAATATTATTAACAATATTTTTATAACATTTTATGAAAAAATTATCGTATTTTTTAAATTATATTTTTAAATATAAGTATTCGAAACAAAAGACAGTTTTTCAGTTGATTTTTCAAATTTTTTTACGGGTGTAAAAGCAGATATTTTTTTAATCAATTTAATTGGCAACCTCGTGTAGATGAAAAAGTCAAATATTAGTCCACTATATTTAGAAACACGCATATATATGTAATGATATTCCAAAATTTAATTTAATCTTAGTTAATTTTCTAAATTTTTAGCTTGATTCAGCCCATAACAAAATCATTCTGAAATATTCTCTTATTGTTGTTGTTATTACTTATGGCACTTGCCATGGACAATCCCCGCTGATGCATCTGCAGAGTTTATGCTGAAGATATGCTTCTCTTGATTGAAGTAGCGCAAACTAGGGCCAGGAGTACGATTTTAGCTACTCATGCATCACATTCGTGCTCACAGCCCCTTTCTACAGAGGGGCACAGTCACACATCTCACAGACAGGACATAAGAGGAACAACCATGCCCGAACCGGGACTCCCAGAGCATGGGGAAGACGCGGTACCTCTGTGCTAGAAAGCCAGATCTTATTTCTTGATCTCAGTTTTGAAAAAAATACTGCATCATCGGTTCCAAGTGCTGCGTGAAGGGATGGAGAATCGCTGATGTAAACAGGTTCTTCTAAAGAATCCCTGCGTTTCTCTTGTCAACATCAACACGTGTGGAAATTCCTGTCAGAATCGACACGTGCCAGATTTGTTACAATTTTACGGGATAGAAGATTTCATTCATTTTTTACCTTCGGTTTTTGCACCGCTCTGTGAAAGGGCGTACCTCCATCCCTATTGTACATATATCGTAATCTTCCGAGATGCAATAAAACGAATTTAAAAATTCAATCTGTCTTCTCCCTGATTTCGGCCATCTTCTGCTTCAAACATAAAATTATTATATCTTACATACAATTAGTCGACTGAACATTTTCTATGCATAAAATTGTCGAGTGAATTAGAATTAAATCCTCAGCGGGTGAGGCAAGGAAAATGAATGGCACAACAACTCCTTCGGGAACAGATAGTTTCCTACGCCTTTCCACGACTTTGAAGTTCCTCGCTACGGTTGCAATATTCTCTGCCGTCTTAACTCCAAGGTACAGCCCAGTATAGTTTTCGTTGAATTACCTACTGCAACCTGATCTCGGCCACTACTCTACCATCTGCTTTAAAAAAATTAGGTATTGCACGCACACGCATATGCATATTGTACTTGCAGATAAAATTTCTTGCTTTATACATCTAGGATAACAGCCTCTGTTGCTATAAGTCTCTACCTCTTACATGTTTCAAGTACGATTTCGTATTTAGAGGCCGCGTCTTCACAGTCACTATCTGAAAAACAACCTGCATCACAATCGCTTTCGCATGTATTACTCTTTTTCGATGCAACTATCCAGCATCTGCCACAAAGATTGTTGGGCAAAATGCATGTCCGTCTCGTCTCATCATTCAAAGTTCTGTAAAATTTTGTGAACTGCCAATCAAAGAAGAATAATCTCTCTCTTGCTGAGCTTCAAGTCGAAGAAGAATACTATTAAACGAATCGTGTCGGCAAATCATGCGAGACCCGAATTTTCTCGCGGTGATAATGAATTGCAATATATGCGAATCCGAGAGTACTCGGTATAATCTAGGACGTGGTTTGTCACCAAAACAATCACCAAACATCATATGTAGATTCAGTACAAAAAGCTGAATTCATGTCAAAGATTAATATTTTATTACGCCAGCAAAATAAGAACTAATATTTCTGGAATAATACTTTTATTAGAGAATACGTGAAAAGTTTTGTAGAGTCCACCACCGCTGGTAAATTATAATGCACACAAACTGAAAGGTATAATCTCCCCCCCAGTCACTTTTTCTTTTTTTGATTTGGGAGGTATGAATTTGGGAATTCAGAGTTTCGAGTTTGAAATGTTTGATAATTGAAATAATTTCGCTTTGCATACAAGAAAATAAAGAGAAACTTCCGCTGTTTTAACTTGCGAAATCTTATCAACAACAATCTCAAAGCACCTGAGGCCTCCCGAAATCTCTATGAAGGCATTAAAATCGATTGAAAGGAATGTATTTCGCAGACGATTAAACCTTTTACATGTTAAAAGTAGCGACGACACCCCTTGGAGAATAGCTGGCTTAATTATTTCGCGTGCTTGATGTCTTCCCTTATATGGACCATGAAATTACGAAGTAACACGGAACTAAATTGTGATCGAGGCGTTAAATTCGGAGTGAATCACTCGGAGGTATTGAGTTAATTATACATGTTTCCGGGTTTGCGCTTTAGCGAAGCAACAACCGATCCCGTTTCGTTATAAAGCGCCACTGAATTTCGTTTTATTTGGCCCTCATCCTCTGAGCTGCAGTGGCTTTTTAAAGAATAATTTTGAATCAACACATAGTATAAAATGAAGTCTCCTGAAAGCGTGTGTATGTTTGAACCACAAAAAAACGCGAGAATAGTCTACGGATATCGGAAATATGTATACCATGTTGTAAAACATTTATTGGAGAATATTTTGGTTCATTAATATTATATCAAAATAAAAAGGGGGAGTTTTATAAATACGATATTAATTGATCCCTGCATGCGCGGAAACCTCAAACTGCGCATGTGCATATAGCAAGAGACGTGGTATGCATATGCGATCCATTTCTTTGTTTACATTTGATTTTAAGCAGCGATTCACATCTCCCTATACTCCTCAAAAAAGAAAACTCAACCTTGACCGGAAGAAGAAAGAAATATTAGGTTAGCGAATATCAGAGAAATAATGTCCTCACTTAGGGAAGGAGAGTCTTTTGATGATCGAAACAACAGTCTTTCTTTAAATCACACATGCAACTGAATTGCAGAGACAGAATGAATCTCCTGAGGAGCGAAATGATCGCTTGTGTTCCGTCTACGGACATGTCATATTTTTTAACATTCTAAATGTTTCTGAATGTGTGCTATAAAAATGGTTTTGTAGCTATTTTTGATAATTTCTAAATAAATATTTTTGTTTGTTTGATTTTACGTAACATGCCTATGTCAAATTGGACTTAAATCCAATATGACATGGGCATGCTAGTAGTTAATAAAACATCTGTACCTTAAAAAAATGTTTTTTTTTATAGAAAAATATCTTGAAGAACAAGCTTCACTGGTCACATTTTCTTCTTTTATTGCTGTTGTAAAATCGTCTTTTTTTTAAAAAAAAAGATATTTAGATACGAATTACATATTAATTATCCTTGAGTCGTATCGACGTATAAACCGATTATTTAGTTTTTTTAAAAAACCCTCAGCGTCTCAAAAAACAGCCCCTCAGCATTTAATAACGTGTTGCCACTGCATTTATAAAAGCAATGATTTTTTTAAAAAATAAGTGAATGACTACAGCAAATAAAACCTAGAAAAATGTCATTTTGAGCATGTGCTCATATGAAATGAAATAAATAAAAAATGTGATATTTTTTTTAAAACAATAAATGCGAGGCCATGTTTTTTGGATCGTTTGCTATACTAAAGTGACTCATTCGATGAAACAATGAAAGTGAATAAAAATGTAATTTAATTTGCACGAGCACGTGGTGCCTGGCCGTTCAAGAAATGATATTCTGTCATGACACATTGAAATATGCATATCAGATTTCATTTTAATATTTTTTTTTTCCCTTTTAAACCCAAATTTTTATAAAACGCCTTTTTTTCCTTGCCAAACAAATGAAATTTTTATCTCATATACCTAACTACGTCTGTCGATTTGGCATCAATCATTGAAACAATTCTCCAGGTGCCATATCAACCCACAATATCCTTTAGTCGTTCTGAGCAATATATTTTCAATGTAGTTTGATGCCTTATCTGAATTTTTTAAAAAATGATTCGAAGGAATTCAATTTATACATCAAAGCATTCAATCGCGCGTTTTTACCAATCATCAAATCTGTAGTAGAATTATTACTCCTCCTTTTATTTCGTAAGATAAACACTTTTTAATCTGCAGTATCCTGAATGAATTCATATTTTTCAGCCGCTTCAAACAAAAAGTTATCATTTATTAACCTAAAATGTTGATAATATGGGTGAACGAACTACTCGCCAAAGGCGGGAAATATCTTTAAATACTCTAAAAATAAATGTAGGTTGAAAACTTTTACATTTTACAAAATGTGTTATTCTTTCATTCATGCGAACGGTATGTAAAATTTTATTTGGAAGCTATAATTTATGTTTCCTTCGTTTGCCGAACTCAGTGAGTCGTAAAAAGGCATCTTCACCCTAGTTTCGTAAAACGAAAAGTTGTTTAGTTGAAAACATTTCTCGAGAGAGTCGTAAACTGGGAAGTCACCAAACGATCGTAAAATTCGAACAGTTATTCACAAATGTACGAGGAATCCAGCATTGCCATTTATATTCATTTTTAAAATGTTTTTAATCCACTTATTTAAATTTGCGTAAATCTATGCGAAAATTTGACATATTTAACTATTAGTGGCATCTGCCCACCAATTGAAGGCGTTTTTGTTGATTTGTTGAAATTAAATGCTGGATGTTTAATAGATATTTTTTGTCAAAATAGCAGTGAAAGTTTATGCATATGTTTGTATTATCTACATTTTTGTATTCAATATTTGAGAGCAGAAAATACTTGTCTTTAATACTTTATTTTCCATTTCCAATAATTGCTATGAAAGAATCTATAGATAACAATGGGAATTTATGGATATGCTCGTATTATGTACATCTTTTCGAGAAATATTTGATAAAAGTAAACAATTATCTTGAATATGCTATTCCTATTTTGAATGCCTACTACTAGTTCACACTCTTCCCATTTATGTTTGTATATCTTGTTCAAAGTTTCAATCGTCAATAAAATGCTTTTTATTCATTCATTCAAGTTCAAATAATTTTTTTTAAAACTTGTAGTAGATGACACTCGTTGTTAATACAGTTTTTTCGAATATTAATTATTAAATTTAGTTTATTTTCAGTACTTTAAATAATGTTTTAGCAGCTTCTAATGAGAATCAAAATCGACAGGTAGTAGCTCAATCGGTAAAATGCGAGGATTTCGGTATTTGTCACGTGAAAGTGAAAAATGAGAGTTCAATTCTTGTGGAAAGCAATCATTTTTTCATAAATTTTTGCTTCAAGTATACGTTTTATTCAATTGTTTTTGGAGAGGGAATTAGCATTTGTGGCTTAGTGGTTAGAATAAAGGATTTTTTCTCAAAAAATAAATTGAAAAATTTTTAAGCTTTAGGTTCAATTCAGATTTCTCTCCTTAAATCTTTTGTCATCAATTGTTGGTCACTTCTCTTGGAGAATTGAGAGGAAATTCGCTTTCTATTTTGCCACTTAATATTGTGATTCTGTTTTATGTATTTATATTAAGTGTCGCTATTTAATAAAATTTTTCTTTGTTGATCCTGAGTGGAAATCGACTCAATTTTTTAAATATTACTTATTCATTTAACTTTAATAATATTTTTAATTCCATCGGAAACAATGATTTTACGTGATTCGAACCCTACATCAAAACATTAAAGCACTAGCTTTTGTCAATCATGCAATCTTTGGTAGCATTTCCCATTTCTGCTTTTATTTTTTTACTAGCCACCTTTGGCGACTAGTCGGTTCGCCAATATTAATACCGACTAAAGGGTTCAATCCATTTTTTGTCAATCTATGCGGGTAAAAAATATTTTTATATTCTTTTACAAATTTTGCATTGTTAATTATTACGTATGTTTGTTTGAAAGAAGATGCGTTTTCAAATAGCTGACCTACTTTTACCAGTATCGCTTTAATATTACGTATGCTTCGTTGAAAGCAGATGCGTTTTTATTTCGCACTATTCATTAAAATGCGGAGATAAATTACAATCACGAAGGCGAATTCTTTGATTTGCACAAAATATCTTCTTCACATAAGTAAAAGTAACAATTCAAAACATGTCTTATTGTTTTAAAAATTAAAAAAAAAAGAATGCAAAAATATTTTACTACTACTGATTATCAATTGCTTTTCGTTCGTCGTTTCTTTAAAATGACGTCATTTGCAAAGTTCGTTTAAGATTTCTTGCTTTTAAATAATTAATCTCGCTCTCAGAAGATTATCGTTTGGTGCTTTTCCAAAATTTTTTTTCAGTTTAACTGTTGAACTTTTGTAATGTATTTATTTTATTTATTTTAATTCTTTAATTGAATTAATAATTTTAATATTACGAACGATCAAGAAAATATTTTTCTTGCATTTATTGTTTAAAAAATATCGCATTTCCTATTTATTTCATTTCATATAATCACGTGATGAAAATTGTATTTTTCTGTTTTATTTTTGGTAGTGATTAACTTTTTTTTTTAAAATAAGAACTTCTCGAAATATGATGGCAACATTTTATTAAAAGCTGATTTTTTTTTGAGATCCACGTGAGGATAAAATTTTATTTTTATTTTATGCGAAATAAATAGTTGAAAAATACGATGAAATGTAATGTTTAAAAATTCATTAAAATTAGAGTTTTAATTTATCAGTCAAAACATTGGTATCATTGAAAAGCTTATTTTTTGAGATTTAACTTGATGCAAAAATCAATTTTGCGCTGTAATATTTTCGGAAGTTATTGCGAAAAAACTTCAAAATTTCGCTTATTTTTTAATTAATTAAAATTTAAATTCAAAATTCCAAAAAGGGCTCCGAGATACACATTCCCGGCTCCCAAAGTCTACATGTACCAAATTTGGTAGCTGTAGGTCGAACGATCTGGCCTGTAGAGCGCCAACACACACACACACACACATAGTGCTTTATTATAAGTAAAGTGCTTTTGATATTGCAGTCAGAGTCGGTCTTCTCTATGAAGGGAATATTGTGGACAGTTTTCAACGCCCTGAACGCTCAAATTTTTATTTTCTGCTTCTCTCACTTGAAGTTGAGTTCTTAGTAGAGAGGAAAAAAAAACCAATACCTTTGCATCAATTACCGGAGATTGGGGAACGACAGACACGAAATATCTATCTATGATGTGAATTAAACGTGTCGTCTTTGGCACATAATCATTATCAAACATGTTTTCACAATGGGGCGTATAAAAATTTAGTCATTTGTAAATTTTTATTTTTTTACTCTGCAGATGTTGAAGTGTTTTAATACAATCCCTCGATGTATTTAATAATGTAAATGTTTTAATATTGGAAAATACAGGGTGTCCATAATTAAATGACCCTACTCTAAAGTTATCTACAATCGAAACTATTATTCTGAAAGTTAAAAAAAAAACTTTGTAAAGGACATAATGAAGAGATGGGAACTTTTTTGAGCGAATAAAAAAAAAACAAACATCGTTCAAAATTTCGCCATCAGGGGCAGTTTTCAAAATGAACAACACATTTAGTACATTTTTAACAAATTTAGTTACAAAACATACTCAACATGGCTGCCATCATTTTCCGCTACCATCGGGACTTACAAGATGTTTCAAATATCCCCGAACCCAAAAGTCACATGGATTTTAATCTGGAGATCGAAAAGGCCACAGATCACGGAAGTGTTGGCTGATGACACATTCTTCTGAAAAAATATTATGGAGAATCGCCCTTTACACAACAGCTAATGTGTAGAGGAGCTCCATCTTACATGAAAATTGTGCTTGAAAGACATCGACGTGCTTTCTGCGGTCAACTGTGGAACAGAACTTACGATTCCAGATGGTTGCAGAAAATTATGAGCTGTCATGTTGAATATGTTTTATTGTAATTAAATTTGTCAAACATATGCTAAATGTGTAATTTATTTGAAAAACTACCCCTGGTGGCGAAATTTTGAGCTGTGTTTTTTATTCGTTCAAACAAATTCCTATCCCTTCATTATGCCCAATTCCATAACTTTTTGAACAATAGTTTCACCTGTAGAGATCTTTAAAGCAGGGTCTTTTAATTATGGTTACCCTGTATATGCCTAGGCAAAATACTTAGTGAAATAAAAACTTGTTCCACTTTTTTTGGGGAATACCTGGTATATAGGTCTTCAGAATTCGAATGGATAGTTTCCGCTATTAAGTTATTGAGGTGTTAAAATTGTCGAGAAAGCACTTTTTATTTGAATTAATCGATTGGAACAGTAAATTCCTTTTAACAACAATCCACTACCACCAAAACTTTCTCTAGTTTCTTTGAAAAAAAATCGCAAGTTGTTCCATTAAAAGAGAAGCTTTCTCTAGATATTTTTATTTCTTTATAAAGTACAACTCGAGTCGTGTGGGATGATCGAAGAAAAGTTTCGGGAAGCAAATCACTGACAACTTCAATCTCTATCTTTAGCTTTTAAATACTTTATTTTCGAAGTATCTTTATATAGTATCTTTATATTTTTCGAAATTTTTTTTATAGAAATGGAATAGCAGAAGTTGAAAATTGAAAAAAAAAAAAGAAAAGAATATTTGTGTATGATATGTTGCTTGTCTAAAGAGCTAATTTATAAAATGTTACTATCTTTAGGTGGAAAAGAGATATATTTTGAAATAATTGCTTTCTTTAAATGAAAAGGGATATGAGTTAAATAAGAAGACTTGCCAGGGTAATAAGCCTTAAAAGATAAAAAACAAACTGTATTTAAAGCTTTTACTTTAATCGTGTTTTAATTGCTGAAAAATTAGAGAGAATCGTCTGCTTTTAATTCTGAAAATGCTTCAAATTACATAAATATTTATTTTCCTTGAATTAATAAATATACAGCTGAAAAAATTAAAAAGAAAATTCTATTTTTAATCAGCTTATCGGTTTTTCTCAATATTATTTAGTAAAATGTTTTTTATATTCTAATGTTTTAAACAAAAATGTTTCATTCTTCTTATATTAACACTGACCGAGTTATAAAGATTTGAATATCTGTATTTTAGACTGTTTTATTCAATGAGAGTTTTTATTCCATTAATTTAATTATTAATGAAAATAATATTTTTTTCTTCATGATTTCCCTTTTCCCGAGTAAAAAAAAAAGAACAATGCATTGGCTCCCTATTTATTTTCGGTATTTTAGATCAGGTTCCAATTAACTTCCAAATTAGCTCAAAGAACTCGCATAATGGAACAATGATTTCACTAGTTGTTGCATCAATAAATAAAAACAAAATATTAAACAATTAGCGAAAAAGGACAATAGAGAAGAATACATAATAAATTACAGATCAATATCTGAATACTAATTTATCCATTTCGAAAGATTTTAATTCCAAGAATTCTCAAAATACATATTTTTAACGAACAAAGAAGAATAAAAAGAAAAAGTAAATAGAAATAATTTATTCTTTAAGAATCGCTTGCATTTTAATGGATGAAATAAAAAAAACCTTTTGCATTTTTGGAGCTTAATCTAGAAATTTAATTAAACCAGATCTTATTTTCTGAACATTATATCTTAGATATATTTAGATGATGCACGCTATTTTTTCTTCCCTTTTATAAAAGGGAAAGTTTTTATTTTTAGTTAATCATTCTATTCCTTTCACAAAATATTTTTTTCCTTCTCAAGTCTAGAGAAATATTTTTACTACTTTCAGATTTTATACGCAGTTGCCGATATTTACGGTAAACAAATATTAAAAAGGAAAAGAAATAAAATTATACTATCAGTGAGGCTGTAAAAGAATAATATTATATCTTGTATGATATATTTCATAGGGCTTTCATTTTCTACGGCCTTTTATATAATGTATAGGCTGATATATTATATGTAAACTCTATCTTGAGACACATTTGATAAAGTGTTATGGACTCAAAAATCGTTCGGCAATTTTTAGGACAGATTGATGAATTTATTTTCCTATTTTAGCTCGCAATTATTTCTAGAATAGCCTGTTCACTAAGAATTTGTTTTTTAAACTTTTAATTTATTCTTTTAGATGATAAATTTTAATATTTGTTACAAAGAAGTATTTCTACACAAATCTTTTACTAGAGAATAAAATGTTTATTGTTTATGATAATATATTCATGCTATGTTTTTCATTTTTCAAAGAGGTGTTCCCATTGGACAATCTTTATACTATCATTCTTGGTATTATTTCATCATTATTTTTAAACAAATTTTTATCCAGAATTGTGTTTAATATAGAATGCATTTGATTTTAAATGATTGACTGTCTGTCTGTCTGCATATTTACGAACAAATGAATACCATAACACGACTAGTGATAACTAGCAAATGACTTATATTACATAAAATTCATTATTTAGCATTTTCAGCAAAATTGTAGATCTACAGCAAGCTTTGGTCCCAATTGGTGGACGTTTAAAATTCATTACCAGGTTTCTTCTTTGTATTGTGAAGCCAAAGGATACCATATTATGACAGAATACGAGCGATAGGAAAAATAATTTTTTCCAGTTTATATAACGTAAGCAGAATGAAAACGGGCTGAGCAACAAAATTACGTATTTGCTTATTAAGCAGTCGATCAATTTCGCCAAATCAAAAATCGGTCGCCAATAGATCGCCTACGCGCCAAAATTGATTTGCCTCGTATTCAAAATCATTAAAGAATTTTGGCCACCAAAATGAAATTTGGCGTGGTTGGAGGATCGACAGACTAATACGTCATCGCTCAAAATTAACTAATTTGTTCAAATAGGAAAGTAATAAGTTTTAGGTATCATTGACAAAAATATTTGAAAACTAGTTCAATAAAATGTAATATAATAAAAAACATCATATTTCTTTTATCTAAATAAATATTTAGAGTTTGCTTTAAAAATTTCTTGGGATTAAAACAATTTTTTTGCTTTACACCATTTAACTGTTTCAGAAGATAATTTTAAACGTTAATTAAAAAATTATGTGAATTAACGACTTTAATGCATTTATCTTTGATAGAGTTTCCCTAAGAAATAGGATTTAAAACATAATCCTCTAATATTTTTAACATTTTTTAAAAATTTTAACTATTATGATACTCTAAATTTTCGAATTATTTGAATCAGTTTTTGATAAATGAGGATTTCAGTTGCTTTAAATGATTTTTTTAAAAACGGTCTTTAATTCCCTTCCCACCCTAAAGTTAATTAATTTTAAATAATGATACGAAATTTAATCATGCTTTGCAAGATGGAAATTTAGAGGCAAATGATATTGTTTAAAATACTTGCTTTAATTTATATTCAATAGAAATAATAACATTCATCTTATAATAGTTTTCCATACAAAAATTAATTTAAAAAATAAAATTTTTACTTCAGATAACTGCACCAAAAATTTTATTAAAGCCTTCCTTTTTTCTTAATAATGTTTGTGAGGAAAGATGGAAAGATAATCTATTAGGATTTCTATAGAAGTCGAAATATTTATGCAATTTGTATTGTCATTTTTTCTCTCACTCTATTATTATGGTGGCGATATAAGTTCCACCATACCTTATCTATACCTTTTCCTTCTTTTAGTATTTCTTTACCTGATTGGGAAAATATTACTCATTACTCCTTATTCTTCTCCTCATGGCTGTCCCTTTTGATAAGAATTCACACAATAATCTTGAATAAACTCATAAAATTTTAGGACCGATAAAAAATTTATAAAAATGAATTGAAATGCATTTTAAAATTATGTGATTATTAATTAATGACGAAAATTTTATTAGATGTTGTTGACTGAACCCTGCATTAAGTTTCGCCATTTAGACAAAAAGATAACTTTCAATATTGAAAATAGAGCAAATGATTTAGAAATGGACCTCTAAAACGAACGTGAAGCTCTAATGTTTCCGTAGATATGCAGTTTGAGGTAGGGATACGTATTGTAGACAAACATTCGTTTACTCTTTTATATACACAAATTTTACATACT
>JAOUZG010005655.1:0-10014 GCA_026289955.1 Argiope argentata | reverse complement strand
TTTGGTTTTTATCTGCTTGAATTGCTTTAATCCGATATAATGAGCATGAGAATGCACTCTATAACAAAAAAAAAAGCTTGAGGAAGAAATCATTTGATTGCTTTGAAATTTCGTATGTATGGATGTTTTGACCAGATATGCAAATGATTAAATTTTGGTGCCTAATGAATAAATAGTTTGACCAGCGTCAGGATGGTAGTGCTCGATGTAGGGCCACAACAGATGGTGAGGGCAGTGATTGTCCGATCAGCTATCACAGCACCTTCTTCATCTCTATCAACCATCAGACCTTCAACCTAAACACCAGTGTCCACCATGACCATTCACAGACGGTTTAGACAGCGAAATCTACGATCGTGCCGGCCGTTACGCTACCTGCCATTCACGCCTGCAAACTGCCGAGCCAGATTACAGTGGTGCATGGTTTTATCAGGTTGGAATGGTTCGACTGGGGATGTATAGTCTTTAGCGATGAATCCCGCTTCCAACTGTGTCCTGACGTCATCATCGAAGACGTGTTCGGAGACACCCAGGGCACAGGGGGGATCCTGCTTTCACTATTGCACGCCACAACGGCGTCAACAGGCATTATGATCTGGGCTGTCATTTCCTTTGATAGCCGGACCCTTTGATTGTCATTAGAGGTACAGTTAGGCACAAAGGTACGTCGACGACATACTAAGACCTGTTTTGCTACCGTTCCTTTTGCAGTAACCTCGGCTGGTTTTTCAGCAGGACAATGTCACACCACATAAGGCTCGGCTCATGTTTCTATGAACTGTCTGCAAGCTTGTCAAACACTTCCTTGGTCTGCCAGATCTCTCTCCCATCGAGTATGTCTGGGATAAGATGGGGATGCGATTGCCTCTGCCACGGAATTATTGATGACAATAGGAACGAATTCGACAGGAAATACCGCAGGAGACCATCTTCATGCTTTATCGGTCTAAGACACGTCGTGTGGTAGCTTGTATCCAGGCTGGAGGCGGGTCAACGCCTTATTGATCTTGTTACTGTAACTCTGAAATAAATTATTCAATTGTTCTGGGATTTTAATCATTTACTATTCTGTACATTGTCTTCCTATTCACCAATTTTTGTCTCAATCGGAGAACTCCTTCTTGGTGGATCAATTTTTTTTGTTATAGATTGTATATTTAGGTAGAGTAAAAAAATGAATAAGATCATGAAATTGAACAAAATTGGCAATTTTTTTTAAAAAACAAAAGTAGAGATAATAATAATAATACAATGAATCCGGCCTGAAGATTTTTTCAAGGGTTCATTACTGTTTAGGTAAATTTAGATTTTTTGCTAATTGTTTTTCTTTGATATGATATCATGAAATTGAAATATTTAAATGTTTCTTGCTACAAAAATAATAATAAAAACGATTTTCCTACTAAACAAACTAAATCTTCAATTATAATTATAAATTTTACTTCAGCATTGTAATGTAAATTGTAATGTAACCTACAAAAGAAAAATTAATTAATTATATTAGCCCTCATTTAAAAACATGAGGCATTGAAAAAACAGCAGAGAAATCACGTTCATTATCCAACATGACATTAAAAGATTTACCTTTAAATGGTGATTCCTCTAGGAGGCACCATGTAATGAGGAAGAGTTGCTTCCGATATGGTGGTTAGGTGCCTCCTCCCTTGGTGGGTACACTAATAGGCGTTAGACTTCTCCCATCGATGCCTGGACGTACTTCCTACGGGCAGGGTTGTACCGTAGCTGGTGAGGGCCATTAGGACTCAACCACAGTTCCCTCCAGTATTGCTGTTGCGGCGCGGTCATTCATTTTTATGGTTAATTCGTATGACTTTGTGGCGGGTCGGAGAATCGTCCATGAGTTGCTTTTAAATGGCATAATTGGCGTACGCATATGTGGTGTTATCTTTCGACACGACTACGTTCTACATTGTTTAGTTTTTTTATTAGTACAGTGGTAAATTAAACAATTTGTGCTTAATATTTAAAAGTGCATTTAAAACCACTGAAAATAGTTTGCTTCGAAAAAATGTTATTGTAAGATATTTTTTACAAAATCTAACAAAAAAAATTCGCCGGCGAGTGTAAATTAAAATATCAAGCAAGCTCAATACCAAATAAAGACTTATTTTTATAAAAAAAAGTAATGAAAACACATTAGGAAAACATAATTGAGTCTTACGTGAAAGCAGCACATAATAAAAGTCATTATTAAACAATGCAGTAGTCCAAAGCCTTCAGAGTTGTCGATAAAAATTCCTAAGAGAGACACCCAAAAACTATTCCTTCTCCCAATTTGACTACCGGCTATTGACTCATATGAATTCCACCTCTTATGTTTTATAGCCTCAGTGATAAGAAAAATAATTCATAAAGTTATATTATCTTTGCTTCTTCATTCCACATTTCCAGCAATGAATGCTTATTTTTGTCACCAAATTCATACCAAGTTGACAAACCAGTGCCAAATTTCTCACCAAAGCCAGGTTTCATAGCTCTGGCATCGTTTTAATTCCAAGAGCTACATATTTAATTTTCTCTTTCTTACATTTAAACAAGCAATGCAAACGAAACAATATTACATAACATTAAGATACAAGAGATGAGAAGAATACAAGAGACACAGAAGCTGGTTCCCTATAAATAAGAGCTCTCTACTAACAGCAAATATTGAATGCAAATAGGCAAAAATGTACATATCTATTATAATAAATTGACAATTCTAGATAAAAAAAAGTAATGCCATAAATAATATCCCAATGCTAAGCGAATCAACGTGTAAAAACATTTTCTAAAACTCCTTATATTAATTCAAAGTTATTTTAATATTTACTTACTAAAGGAAAGAATTTTCTATTAAAAGAGATTTTTAAATGGACAAAAGTAAATTGTCTAGAAAGGTGTAGGGATATATTAATATAAAGAAATAAAAGATATTGTTCGATGAAAGAAGATAACGTAAGGTAAAAGACAAAACATCCAACCTCAAAACTACAGATTAAAAGTAACCATTAGATTTTCAGTTTTAGTAATAGAGCCTATTTAGAATATTTCAAGCTTTTGTGAGTATCAAGATAATAATTAAAATCAAAGATTAAAAAATATAAGATTTTAACTCAATTTCGGAAATAATAATTACAGTTAAAAATATAGTGACTTTTCTTATAAAAGCATGATTTCAGATCTTTAGAAATAATTAACAAAAGTGATTCTTTAGAGGTAATTAATCATACCAAAAGCAAAAGGAAGAAAATAAACATTTGCTGCTAGTTGAAAATCTGAATTAGTAAAAAAGAGTCATAATATTTAAATGGAATTATAATTTTATACGAATTAAATAAATCATAATTTTTCTATATATATCCAAATTTTATATTTGATTCTAATGATAAAATTGAATGTTAAAATTTATTCAATTAATTCGTGACATTTACAAGTTATCATTTTTCTAATCACATGACAAGATGGATAGACAGACAGACTTTATTGAGACGGATATGTTTGGAAATTTCATAGAGGTCTATAAGTTTGGCTTAAAGGGCATAGACTGAATTTTATCGTCTACCTATGAGAACTCTTATTCTAGAAATCTAGATCTTATCGAAATCATGTAAATTAAAAAGAAAATATATTGAAGATGCTATTTAGGTCTGAGTAATAGATAACGAATCCTATTCTGGTATAACGATGAAGCTAGTTTGTGGTAAATAGAGATTTCTGTTTACACTATACAAAATCGTTTGTTTATTGTTACGAAAATGTTTACTTACCCAACGCTTGCTTTACTGCATATTTATATCTTGTGATTGATTATATATTACACAAAAGTAAGAAATGTAACTGCTTAGTAAAAAGATAGTAATAAATTCAATTTATTTATTAAAAAAGATGTTAAATCTAACTTTTTTGTTCATTTATTGCTTTTTGAAGTACTGTATCAAGTTAAGATTGCATTTTATTATATTAAGAAATTTTCATTAAAATATATAAAAAAAAGTTACAAAAGAATCAAGTAAAAAATGTAGTTTACCAACCTCGTATCTAGATTGAATGATTAAATGCCTTTAAGAAAAGTTTTCAATAAATAATTAAAGCAATATTACTTCCAAACTTCTGTATTCCTTTTCTATCTTTTTTTGACAACAAAAGATTTAATCTTCAATTCTACTTTTCATTTTCAATTTTTATTTTGTTCAAAAAAATAAAATATGGTGAAAAATATATAATTTGTAATTTTTTTTTTGTAAATTTTACAGCTCTTCACATCGTCATTTTTCATTCTAATTAAAATTTTTCAATTTAGTAAATTTTTGACTTTAAAGGTAATCTCTGTGATTTGCTCAAAGGAAATCTGAGCGAATAACAATTCGAATGAATAAATAAGTAAATCAAAACAAATTTCAGGAAACAATTGAAAATGAGTTTTTGGAACAACATCAACATCATATTGGAATTCAATTTTCCTTTTTAGAAATATAATTCCTGTATAGAAAAACTGTCATTTTATTCTTATGTAGCTTTTATATCTGAAAAAGATTACTTCGTTTTCCGGTTTCAAAAAGTTTGAATTATATATAATAACTAGGAATTCTTTCATTGAATATTATATTTTTGAGTGAAAAACTTTTGCATCAAAATGATTAAGTGAATTTTAATGTTAAAGTATTTTGACAATCAATATGAAATTCAATGTCATCTCAGCGTTGACACCAGATGAAGATTAATGAAACTTGAATCTCTAAAAGAAATTGCACCAGACATAGCATTTTAAATATTGATAAATAACCGAATTTCCCAGTATTTCGCAACTTTTGGATTATTTGAAAGAAAGAAAATTTTATGAACCAATTATTTTAGGAAACTTAAAAGTGATTAAAAAGTAATTTATAAAAAGAATATTTAATTAATTTTAAAAGTTATTTTAAAATAGTTTACTAACACTTAAATACTTTCCTTAAAAAAAGTTTTCTTTAATAATTTTCCTTAAAGTTTAGTTACCTCAACAAAAATATATTTAGAATGATTTTTGTTATCTGTTCTTCTGATCTAAATTAATTAATTATAATTATTTTTATTGAATTCGCTTTTCTGATAACTTTAGTTCTTTCAAAATTTATAAGTTACTTAAAAACCTATTCTGTTTGTTATTACTTGCAAACAAAATTTATAAATTACTTTTTAAACTTATAGTTAATTGCACTCATAGAGCTTTGTTTCGCACTTCCTATATGGAGTCTTAAGTTGTTGTTGTCACTAATGGCACTTGTCGTGGACAAGCTTGCTAATGCATCAGCGGATTTATGCAAAAATAAGCGTCTTTTGTTTGAAGTAGCGCCAACTAGGGCCAAGAGTACTACTTTAGCTACACACTCGTCATTATTGCTTGCACAGCCCTTTTTTACATGGGGGGCGAATTCACACACCTCACAGATTCACACACATCGTGTTCCCCTGGATGGTGTTTTTTGTTCATCAGCATGCCTGTTTAGTTGGGGAAAACGAAAATGTCCTTAATTTTTTTTTATTTTAGTATTGTAATAGTGCTGAAAATTTGCATGTTAGGTTCAAAAAAATTATTTTTTTTTCAGTATTAAACTATTTAAAAATATCACAAAAGCTGGAAATTTGTAAAAAAAATTTAAAAAAACTGTAAATTTTTAAAAAGAACATTTGAATTTTTTAGATTAGATTTTATTTTGGTAATAGAGCAGAAAAATAGCCTTTTAGGTACAAAAATCACATTTAAAAATTGGATTGAAATATTATATTACTTTGAGGTACTACAAAAACATTAAAATATGTAAAAAAAACTGAAAAAGAAAGGAATTTTTTTTTTAAAAAAAATTCTTTAAATTTTTTTCTTACGTTTTGCTTGAAAATAGTAGTGGAAATTTGGCTTTTAGATTCAAAAAATTGAAAAAAAATGTGAATTTTAAAAAAGAACATTTATAGTTTTTTATTAGATTTTATTTTAATATTACTGCAGAAAAATAGCCTTTTAGGTTCAAAAATCCCATTTAAAAAATTGGATTGGAATATTACATTGTTTAAAGTGCCACAAAAATATTAAAATATGTAAAAAAATTGAAAAAAAGGGAAAGAAATTTTTTTAAAAAAAATTCTTTGAAACTTTTTCTTAAATTTTGCTTGAAGCTAGAGGTGGAAAGTTAGCTTTTAGATTCAAAAAGAATTAAAAAAAATTTTTTTCAATAAAACAGTATTTTGATATATCGCCAAGATGGCGAGGAAGACGCCTGAGCAGGGAATCACCATTTTAATCGCTCGTATCATACTAGCTGTATGGGCGTTTGAACCCGACGTATTTAATGTGCACCAGACTCACTTGTATGGCAATCCGTTGGTAGAATCTGGTCTCAAGCCTGAAGCCGGCTGAATCCGAAACAAAGGCCTTCAGGCCACCGCGGCTCAGATGATATTTCTGAGGAAATTCTTCCGGTAAAAATTATATAATTTTAAAATAAAAATTTTGCTATTTAACCACACAAATGAATTTTTTGTGCACTTTTTCTCTCATTATACATGGTGTCCAAAAAGTTCCCGTACTGATGATTTGTGAATTTATTTCACAAAAACAATAGGTTTAAAAAGAATTATTTTTATGCCAATGATAAAAAGCACTTTTAACGTAACTAAGGAAAAAATACTGACCTTACATTTATGATAAATGTTCAAAATGTCTACCTCTTTCTTGGAGACAAAGCTGAACTCGTTTGCGCATTTTTTTCGAAACGCGTTTTAACATGCTAGGAGTGATTTCTTGTAGCCTTTGGGTAATTGCGATTTTCAAATCATCTATTGTTTGAGGATCACCTTCATAAATTTTGTCCTTTAAATATCTCCACAGAAAAAAGTCCGGGATGGTCAGACCAGGGGATCGAGGTGGCCAAAGATTTTTTGAGATAAGTTGATCGCCGAAAAAAGCTTCAAACATGTCCATGGTTTCATTATTCGTATGGCAAAATTTAATATACTTGAAAAAAAATCATGGAAAATGATTTTTTAAATTTGGAGTACGGGAACTTTTTGGACACCCGGTATAATTAGTTACTTCAATATTCCTATTAATTAATTAGAAAATTTAACCCACATGATTCAAAACTACTAAGTTTATTAGTATTCCGCAAGATTCTGTACTAGAATTTTCAAAAAATAGCCATTCTGTGAAATGTACCGTTTATATATCGTAGAAAAGGATTTGTAATTAACTGCTTTTAATAATAAAATAATTTATATGTTAAAAGATATTACAGAAGCGCTTTTGGTGAAAAGCTGGTAAGCAGAAAAATGGATATTTCCAATTTCAGTAAACCCATTTAGATATAACTTCCATTCAATAATTCCCTCAAATTATACACATTAAAGCCGCGTTATATTAATTGTTTTACATTAGTTCTGTTCATCGCGTTCATCTACTTTGCTAATGGGAATCGGATCCATTACAATATAGAGTTATTAGACATTTTGAATGTCTAGCTTACCTATTCCAAATTTTACGATATCATAACTGTATCTTCTCTCTTGTTAACTATCTGATATCAAGTAGACTTAGTCTTCCTTAAACTTCAACAATGGGAGAAGCAACGATGAAAAATGTATGATTATCAGGGCAACTATGTATATTGTAAAAAAAGTAGTCAAAAATTATTTTGAAAAATTTTTAATATCTAGAAAAAAAATTTGCGATACTACTAAATTTATATGAATTAGAGAGACGATTTTTCAAAATTTTGGAACCATGGGAAATTTATTTTTATGCAGTATTACTTTTGGAAACTATCACAAAATAATTCTAAATTTTAATTTTTTTTTTGCATTATTACTTTTAGAAATTATCACAAAGTAATTCTAAATTTTAAATTATCTTTTAATTAATTAAATGTATTACAAAAATTAGGCCCGAGATAGCCTGGTTGATAGGGCGTTGGATTCACATCCCTTGGGCTATGAGTTCTAACGCGACAACCGAAGTCTCTCCGTGAGTGTGTAGTTACTGGCATAAGAGATACTGTGTCAGAAGTGAAATTTCTCTGTTCCAGATCTAAATTATGATCTGCAGAGGAATGAATGAAGTCCACCCCGTAAAAAAGGTTTGTGATGTATGTGAGCTATAAGTCAGACTGCTGCCCATAGGTACTCAGGGGTCCATACCTTTAGAAGCTACTGCACCTCTCCTTTTGTTGTAAAGCGGAATGCTGGAACATTAATACTATAAATATCGAAAGAAAATTATTACTAACTACAAATTGCCACAATCTAAAATGTATTTATGCTTAATTTGTAAGTTATATTCAAGTGTGCCAAAGTACACATTCACACACCCACTTTCAACTTTATTATTGATAGAAATGAAAGGATTTTAAATTCGAACCAGATACACTAATGAATAAGATTGTAAAAGATAAAAGTTTTACGTGTTAGGAAGCATAATTGCATATTTTCTTTTTATTAATCGTATGGATTATAAACTAAACTGATAAAAGTAATGCCTATGGTAGAATATCCAATACCACAGAATTTTTATTTTTACTATGTTAATTATAATTTCTAAGTTTGAGTGGATTTGTGAAAATGGGAATTGAGATGAGTAGTGTAATGACTTGATCCTGGTCGATCAAATAAAGGGTAGCGTGTTATAAACAAAGGGTTTATTTACAGGTTTATACAATAATACAATAAATAAAAACAAAAACACGTCCTCTAGGTTAGATACTGGAAAATATTTACAACTGGATTGTCCGTTCGGCAACTATGCCAGGGATTCACAAGCTGTCCGCGTATTCGGCTACTACCTGAAGCTCCAGAGATCTACTGATTACTTCCGGTAGATTTTTCCAACCAACTCGAGATCACATGGTATCTCTTCAACTTCAGCACTCCTCACAGCTCGTCTCGTTGTCGTATCCGCTCTCGTCCAGTCTCTCACCAGATCAGCCGGTCCCGAGTCTCCGATCAGTTTGTCTCGTCCACCGGATCAGCTTGTCTCCCCTCTCTTTTAACAGTAGCGAAGCTCCACCTCTCAGGCTGATATTGGCGCCCTGGAGATGCCGATTGTCCAATCATTCTTCAGAAATACTCCCACTGACGCGCCACCATGTCGTGGGAAGATTTCTGAAACATCCACCCCTTATCAGAACCTTCACAATACCCACTATTCGCATCTGCATTCTTTCTTCAATGGGTTCAGGGAAACACTAATTTCTTCAACGAGGCGTAAAGAGCATATGCTGTTCATTATTGGAACATTATCCCAGCTGGGGTGGTCCATAGAAGAAATAGTCCTATCTGGTATCTCGACACGGTTTGTTGATTTAATGGGCCGAAAACATGTGTGTTCCATTATTTGTCCTTCTCAAGTTCTAAGAAAGACACTAAAAAGGGAGAAATACAATGGGAAACAAAGGATGAATAGCCTCACCGCTGGATAGGAGTATCATTGTTCGATCATGTGTCTCTTCCAACAGGAGACAAAGTGGCGACTTCCTTACAGTAGCTAAATTGCTTTTTGACTGTGTTTCAGATAGAGGTCTTGAATAGTATCTTGAAATTACAGTAGATAAGGGGTTAAAAAATACTTGTTAAAGAAATATAAAACTAAACCCGTCTAATTAGAGGATCAAAGAAGGAAACGAAAATCAAATTTCCTTTATAATTTATTTAATATAGCACTTCAAGATACAGTGAATTAAAAGAAAAGAATAGTTAGTGGCCATGAGAAAAATACGGTACGTAAGGTATGATATAACCATATGAAACTGCAAACTTTTATCACAAATTCACTAAAGGTACTTTTAATAATGCAGAGAACATATTATATATAATAATTTAATACTTACTAATTTAATATATATAATTTTTAAAACTGCTTAACAATTTGAAATGTATATACAAAACCGCATCTTTTCATTCCTAAACTTTTTTATTTTTCTCCTGATATGCTGGCTATTACATATTTCTTTTGAAGAAAACTATTCATATAAAACTAGAATTTCTATT
>JAOUZG010005652.1:0-12608 GCA_026289955.1 Argiope argentata | reverse complement strand
ATTCTGAGATGATAAAAATAATTAATAATTAAATAATAATTTCCTTGTAATTTTAAAACCAATAATTCCCAAAACTTCCAAGATATTGGGCACCTTTTAGCTTGGGAGGATATAGGCTACTTTCGGAAGAAATCCTTAGATATTGGCATTAAGATGCGTGAAACCGAATTTGTGAAAATACACCGGGCATGTTTTATTATGGATTCTGAGGTGATAAAAATAATTAAAGAATAATTTCCTTTTGATTTGAGAGCCAATAGTTCCAAAAACGTCTAAGATATTTTGCATCTTTGATGAGCTTGGATTTATCAAATTTGTCTTAAGGCTTGATTGAGCTCTTCAAGTACAGTAGTCATTAATTTTTACACAAATTGTGAAATAAAATTTTATTAAATATTATGTTGTTGTTGTTTCTTATGGCACTTGCCATGGACAAGCTCGCTGAGGCAGCCATATTTAAGCCTAATGAGCATCTCTTGTTTTGTTGTAAAGCCAACTAGGGTCAAGAGTGTGACTTAACTACAAACTCACCACAGTTGCTTGCCGATGTCCTTTTTACAGGGGGCCACATTTTCACAGATACCATCAAGAGGAATAACCGGACCCGGACTCGGGACGCCCAGATCACGAAGAAGACGCGCTGCATCTGTGCCATGACACCGGTTAACTAAATACAGTTAAATGTGTACTAGACTTCTCTACTATCAATAATTCATCTACTAAAATAATATAATTTAATCATGACAACCAGCTGAGTTGAAGTACAGAAATATTAAATAAAATATATATTTCATTTTTATATATTCTTGTATAGTAAAAATAAAGCATTTTTTATTTTGCTTAGCTGTATTTGAGAAATGGTGAAATTATTCCAATTATGGTTGTCAGAGGAATTATGTAAAGACCTCTTAAGAAATAGAAGACAAACGAAAGTATGCAGAAGGACTAAACATACAGACGGACTGTCACACATACACAATCACAATTTTTATTTTATATCAGAGGGAATGACAATTTATTTGAGCGTTTCAATATTGATCAAAATTGTCTAGACGCAGTCTCTAGGGATTGCATTTTTTCTTCTTTCTGTATTTCATAGCCGAGATTTTAAAAATGATGTAGCCGAATATTGTAAGAGTTACCTGGTTAAGATTTATTTAGTAGTAACACTGATTTTTATATCACATCCAAAGAAAAAACTATAAATTAAAAATTAAAAATAAAGAAATAAATATGATGAACGTTGCATTTTTTATTCGTGTATTTTCATGTATTAAGTACAGAGAGGAAAAGTTTAGCAGCACGTAGGGAAAAAATCATCTTGTGTCGATTTAGAGTTCACTATATTCGAAATAACGTGTTTTTTTTGGATTTATGCCTACCTTTATATATTTTTTTAAATGATACACCTTAGACTAATAAAATTTGACTTGCGGAGTTTTGCAACAAATTATATATTTCTATAAAAATTTGAACAGAATTTATTATTAGGGAATCTGTCATACGAAATCATCAGTATCGATATGAAGCCGGATTTTTATTAGATCTCAAATCTCATAATGGTCAGCAACTTGATATATTTTACCATAAATAAAAACAACCCAAGGACTGATTATCCTATTTATCCCTTATTAAATATTATCTGCATCATTTTATAGGTTTCTTGCTTTTTTCAATTACATCAACATGTCTTGGCTACCTCAGACTTAGCAGTGAAGCTGGATGTTAACATTTTTGATCTGTTTGTTAGTGTGCCCATATAGAAAAGTTAGCAAAGATAATCTCCTTAAAACTTTACCACCTATTTTATAATAAAAATGCAACAAATTTCCGCATGAATTTGTAGGCATTCGGTATTGTCAATGCATTGTACATCATTGGTGTACAATAATTATGAAATATTGATATTTGGTGTAAATATAACATTCTAATGTATGATCTACTGCGAATTTTTTTCAATTAATCACTAGCATATGGATAATACATAGTTATCCGAAAATTATTTTCTATCCCCCAATTTTCGACATAGAACTATATTACAAAGAATAGATTTTAGATTGACTTTTGGCATGGAACATTAATACATTTTTGTTATTGCTTTTATACTTTTGCAAAAATATCCATGAACAGGCAGTCAAACCTTTGAAGGATTTCTTTTAAAATATAATAAGAATCAGCAGTTTAGTTGGTGCATGTGCAAAATTTTATATATACGAGGGCAATCTAAAAAGTCTTTGCACCTATTTTTTTAGCAAAAATAAGGCTTTTAATACGAAGCGAACATATACATTCATAGCAATGAAAGTTTCTTGAATCGTACCAGCCGTATCTACCTTTTGCTCCGATGAGTGGCGCTGCTATCAGTCATTTAAGAGGGCGGTTGTTCTTCAGACGTCCACAGCTTATGAGCAGAGAAATGTTATTATTTTATTATGGAGCAAGGGTCAAACGCCCGTAGCAATTCACAGGCAAATGCACCCCGCGGGGTAAGGTAAGGGGAAAAGTGTCTCTCTTTGAGAAGTGTTCAATGGTGGTGTGGTGAGTTTCAAAAAGATCGTGAAGACTTGCATGAGAATGAGCTTCCACTGGGAGAATCTGGAACACACATCTTTCAGTCCAGACCTTGCCCCCAGTGATTTTCACGTTTTCGGTCCACTAAAGACGTTTCTGGCAGGACAGGAATTCACATGGGACAGAGAAGCCATGAACGCGGTCCGACGGTGGTTCCACAGGCAGCCGGAAGAGGCAGGGGGATCTCGAATTTAGTGCTGTGATGGGACAAATGTCTGAACCGGTGCGGTGCCTATGTGGATAGATAATATAAGGTACGTATTACACTACGTATATTTGTAAATATCTGTATGTACCTGTTTTTGGCGAATAAAAAAATAGACGCAAAGACTTTTTGATTTGCCCTCGTATATTGATATTTACATTTTGTAATCATTGTGGTCATTTGCATCATGACAAAAAGATAGACAGACAGAATTAATCTGAATCTATTCAGCCGAGAAACTTATGAAAATGGTGTAAAATCTATATTTTAAATTTCATTTCCGTAGTTTCAAGTGTTTTCATGTAACTTAATTGGCAAAAATAACTCCAAAAATGTGTTTAATAGACTCAGATAGATCTAAAATGTTGAGATTCATTAAAATCACAAGCGAGCTCTTTGGCAGTTTCAATAGAGTTATTCTTTGTTACGAGAAGTACAAAAGAGCTGCAATAAGCCGCATGAATGAAATTTGGTACATAATATTTATCACCAGATATATCAAATTATTAAGTGCTTTTATGTCAGTTTGTGTATTAACTGTCTCTCAATTTATAGGTTCATGTGTAAATGCTCAAGGCAACTCTAAAGAGTTCCAGATGAATCTCATACCGATGCATTAGACAATTGTAAAATATGGAAGAAACAATGTGATAAAATGAAAGATATTAAAATAAATTTTCAATTTTGTTCACCAACCTGCGAAGCTTAAAGCAAAAATATCCTTTTATCGATTAATTACCTCATGTATGTCGCAATTTTCAGATAGTATGCCCAACTTTAATCATTAGCATGTTAAAAAATAGCAGAAAAAACGGTGGATAAAAAATGGCAAATCGAGGATTGAGAAATATTATATGTTCCATTAACATAATTTGATTTGATATTGAAGAATTTGATGTAGTGTCGTTGCTTTGTTTCAACAGAATTTTTATTATTGAGAATTAAAAAGAAAATTCAAATAATTTATTTAATTAATATGCAATATACTTATAATACCTATTAACAATTCTAAACTAAACTATAATAATAAAAATATTAATCATTTAACGATATAAGTACATTAATTCCTTTATATTTATAACTAGGAATATATAATAGTTTAGGAAATTTAATGAATTTCCATTAAAATTACTTCAAGTATAAAAGGCATCGCATTCTCATTAATCTATACTAAAAGTTTATTTCAATTTTTATATTTAATCATTCATTAAACAGAATGAATCAAATGTACGGACATCAAATATATTCCATATTAGAAATATAATAAACGGAAAATTGTTCTAGATATTGCAATATTTAAATAATATTATTCTCAATGCAATAAAGAATACTTTCCTGCTTTTGAGATCATGAACAGTTATTAATGTATATGTACTAAAAGACATTCACATACATTAATTATTTTAAGTTAATTAAAAAAAAGTAACTACAATAAGCAATATCAGTTTTGATGGGTTTTATTAAGCAGCTAAAAGCATCAAAAATATCTATTATATCTACATAAAATAAAAAAAATACCGTTCCGATTTCTTAATCGACAAATTCATTTACATTCTCATTTGTATTGGTACGTGGAAAAGTAAATTTTTAATTTAAAAATTCGGGGCTTAATACCAATTTAAAATGTGTTTAGAGTCTTAAACATTTTTAAACTACTGATAAATTTTAAAGAATAGTTATTGTCGATGTTTCATTTTAACTAAAAGTGTTTGCTATAGATAAGGGTAAATTGAAATAAATAATAATATCTATCCTATGATAACACTAATTTATGATATCATCAATGATAATACTCACTTATGATATCATCAATGATAATACTCATTTATGCTATCAACAATGATAATTCTCATTTAGATACTTAATGATAATACTTATTTATGATACCATCAATGATAATACTCATTTATGATAACCATTTGGAATAAAATGCTGAGCTCATTCAAAAGTGGAGTTACATTACATCTATTCAAGGATTGCAATTATTGAGATAATTAAAATTAAAGTGATTATTTTAGCATCTAAACGCTATCCAAAGAATAATTTATTTCGAAGTTAAGGAATGCAGTTACTAAGCTTTCAGTCTTTTAACTTTATCTTATCTTAGTGTTGAATGATGATAAATATCTTTCAGATTTCTGAAAGTAATTCTTTCTTACATTCTATTGATAATTTGGGATTTTTAATTGCTGCTGAAATTCCAAACGTTGATTGTTTCATGAAATATTTTCGAAAGTAAGTATAAGGTATCTCTTAAATATGTTTAATTTTTTTTGTGATTAACATGTTCGAGAATCGAAGATATGATTTTTTTAAAAAAATTTCATGGAATGATTCTTTGGATTTTGTTGAATAAAATATGGATTTAAAACAAAAAAAATTGGAATAAACTATATGATTATAGAAGTTCACTTAATCTGTGATTTTATTGAATTTGTTAAGTTTAAAAGTACTAAAATAAAGAATTCCTAGAAGAGGAAGAAATCTGAAAGAATCTTGAAGAGTGGGAAAAAAGATATACAATCTTTCAAGATCTACAATAAGAAATAGCTTTTACAAAAACTTACAAATTACTTTTCATATTTCTTAAATTAAAACTCATGTTGGAAATATATAGTGCATCAATGTGTTTCAAATAAGACATTGATGTTATTTTAAGCATACAAAAAAAACCTACTGAACACTATTTAGGAGCTTATTATATATTATGTGTTTGCTTCGATTTTGATAAATTTTCACTTTGAAAATGCATTTATTGAAAAAAATGTATACACCATGTATCAATCAAAACATTTTCTCTTTTGTTTTTACAAATTTTTCCCATTATAACTCAATAAGTCTTGCAACTGATTGTTAACAATTTTTTTTAGATCTCCAGGCCGTTCTTAGTAATTGACATGAAAATCAATACTCTTGAATTGTTTCAACCAAAGCTGACGGGATATATCGGAGCCACATCGCCAAAAAGTTTCTGAAGTATTTGAGCAGCAGCTTTCTTTAAATCAGACAAAAAAAGGCAATGAAGATCAGAAATGTAATATAAAGCGTATCTTGATTGTAGTCTTTTTACATTTAATAACTTAATAATACTTTATGGAAGTAAATCATACCTGACTCTCTGACCTGCCGCGAAGGAACAGAAATTTAAAGAACTACTTCTGAATGACTGGACCACGGCAACAGCACAACAGGCGAGAGCTGTTGTTGAGTCCTAAGGACTATCACCCGCCACAGTACGGCTCTTCCGTAGGAAGTACGTTCCGTCATTGATGGGAAGAGACAACCCCCAACTATTTAAATATTCTTGTTTTAAAAGGCCCAGAGATTCATTCCATGCTGATTGAGAAAGTAAAATCAATTTGGAGGATTCATCCTGAGCAAGATAGGTTACGCCGCAGAGTGCCCTGTTTCATCTTTGCAGAACACCCGCTCAAGACTTACCCAATCTGCCTTAACTAGGCTAAGGTCTGGCCACATAAGAAATCTGGTCTTCGACGGTCCTAAAAAGAACTTTTCTACTTGCCCTTGTTTGGCTATTGCCTCTCCCTCTCATATTATTTCTTGTATCGGTGCCTCTGTGAGGCGACTGTCGGATGAGAGCGAGAGTGTTTTTGACCTTTTGGTGCGACATGATCTTTTGGACTTGGTCTAAGGGTCTGGACCAAGGGGATCAGCAGCAACAATATTAGTGTATTCTCTAGGGTGGCGAGATCCAACCACAAAGACGGAAGCCTCTCATTCTCATTTCGAGGCCCCTGCTCCTTAGGGGGGATTAATACTTAGAGGAAAACGCTAAAAAAATAACAGCAAAGTAATAGTAAACTGGTGAAACTAAAAACAATTGTCTTTATGTAGATACTTTGGATGTTTACCAATAGATGTCGCTGATTAAAATACATGCAAGCATCTAATAAAATTTCCCCTAAATCTTGCTAGACATTTATTCAATGAATGTTTCAGAAAAGATTATCCTGAATAATTGTAAGTGATTCCTATTTCTGAAGTTCATCATGTTCTAATTTAATCGAAATATTTCTTAAATCGGTTAGAATAAAATCACATTTTAAGAAGCATACACACACATACACACTTTTTTTTGGCACGGCAACATTTGTAATTCCGGACAATTATCAAATTTTATTCAGCTCCTTATATATTTCTAAATATTATTACCAGCTAAGAAAATGTTGAATACCATCAAGGTTTTAAGATAAATTCAGTTTCCACTTTAACAGTTTTAAAAACGAATTAAAACCTTTTCAAATTTTCCATGCCATTAAAAAACAAACTCACAAAGAAGCTGGCCATTTCGTGAGTGTTTTTCAGATAAACTAGTTGCAAGTAAAGTAAAAAAACAGTTTTCGTTCATATATTTTCCTCTCTTATTTGCTTTTCTAACACTTGACCCAAATTACGTATTTTCGTTAAAAAGCTGTTCAAACGTGCTAGAATAATTATGTTTTCGTTGTAACGATGATGAAAATGATTTTTGCCTTTCATTCCTTCCTAATAAAATGAAAGTCCATTAATTCCTCGGAAAACAGGCGGCCATTTCCACGAAATATGATTTAAATAATTAAGTGCCTTTTGCCTTTGAGAATTCAATGAGTACTAATTTTTTCAGTTTTTTTTACATCTTTCTAACACGCAATCACACCATAACTTTTTAACACTGTTTGAATAATTTATTATTATAAAGATGATAAAAGTTCAAATCGGAATTTTTAGAATAAATAATTGTAGAGAGTTCGAATAAAATTTGTCCACGACAAGATTTAAATATTTAATGCCGTCCTTTTCCTTTATCCGAGTATTTATCCATTCTTTTAAAAAGTTTCATGAATATATATATTTTTTGTATTTGTAGTGTTTATTCTTTAAGGCTGTAATACTACTTGTGACTACACATTTATAACTATCAGTATATTTTCTAGGAAAATAGAATTTCCTGGTTATTTAACTGGTTTGTAATAAATTTATATAAAATTTTGTTTTACTGTTTAGAAAGGCTGAAAATATTGCATTTAATAAAATATGTCAACTAAAAAATTTCTTTGAAAATGAATTAAAAAGTATATACTTGTTATATAAAGCTTGAAGTGAAACTCCCGCTTCTGATTGATTAAATTTGGTTTTGAATTGTTATGGTGCAAAAGTCAGAAGTGATTACGTCGGGCCAAGACATATGATATGAATATATTCCCCTACATTTAAATAGCAAATAAAACTATATTTCCTCCAGGCTAAAAATTGAGAAAACTATATTCTTAGAAAAGAAGGTAAATATTTAAAATAAGAGATAAATCAACAGATAAGTTGAAATTTGATTTAAAAACTTGATAAACAACAATATTTATTTCAGTACATAAAGTTAATAGCTCTTAAGAATTCGAGAATATTCCATCAAGGTTTCTTTCCAACAAGTTCATGCAAATGTAATTACAATAAATTAAAGAAATTCATACCATTAAAATAAAAATTTGGACATTTAAATACTTTTAAAACTGTAATTTTAACTTTTTCAATCTCAGCACACCAGTAACCTTTCGCCACACAAAAGATGCGAATCAGTTAGGCGGTTGTGAAAAAAATCGAATTCTAATTTATTTTATATCTGTCTATAGAACCGAAACAACAGTCCGAAATTCAATTATTAGTTTCAAACAACAATCCACAATTCAATTATTACTCCACACAACAGTCCACAATTCTATTATAACTCCAAACAACAGTCCACAATTCTATTATAACTCCAAACAACAGTCCACAATTCTATTATTACTCCAAACAACAGTCCACAATTCAATCATTGGTTTAATAAAATGCGAGCTATTTTGGACTTCTTCATTCTAAGATGGCAAGGCGGAGATATATGAAATAGCACTTTGGAAGCAATCTCAGCCGCTTCTTGTCCGGTTATGAAAGTATCACTTGGAATTCATCTGAATATAATGCTATACATCTTAGTCACCTTAGTGAGCATAGAGGTAGCACGTCTTCTCTGTGATTTGATCGTCTTAGATTCAAGTCCCGATTCGGATATGGTTGTTCTTCTTGTGTTTTCTATCTGTGAGGTGTGTGAATGTGCCGCCTCCCCCAGTAAAGTTTAATTAGAATAATATGCGTCTCTATTGCTCGCCTTGTTACGTGTCGTCTCTCTATAAGTCTCTCCCGGCGCATGCGCGTGTGTGGATTTTTCACTCACCTTGCTTTTGAGATATCCATCTATTCTCCGAACATTTTAAACGCACCTTGTATATTGAATACAATGTATACAAGTGAGAATATAAGTGCAATTATTGAAGCAAAATAAAAGCATTCTTACCATACAGGCATAATAAATATAAAAATCAAGTATAAATTTAAATATATAGATTATTCCTAAACGCTCTATAATATATTTAAAAATTCGTGTATTTAATTTTAAAAGAGGATACCTTCGTTATTTTAATAGGATTTGTTAATTTTAAAAATAACAGGTCATCTGGATTAAAATGCATCAATAATCCAAATGTTTTGAAAATGATTTATTTTTCATCTGGATTGAATTAAACTGATTTTAAAATTGACAGTTGAGATGCAATTGGATGATTTACAATGAAACTATCTAACTTTATATTTGTGATATTTTGATATATCATCAATATAGAAGATTATGTTAGTGTAAATACCTCCTAGATTTGCCATTAAAGGGTTTGAAATAAACTTCTTTGAGAACTCACGACAGTTATCTAATGTTTGGTACAGTTCTGAATATCTTTCGTAATTCCAATGTTAATTTAGAATATTCTGATTTAACTAAAGACTACTGTTAATTTACACCGATGTTCTATTAAAGATTTAAAATGCAGATTGTAGATTCTAATAAAGGTAATGCATTTGAATTATTAATGAATTTGCATTTGCTTGATTTATAATATATTATTATTTTAAACCCTGCTTAAAACAGAATGGAGAATACATCTTAATGTTCACAAAAGTGTTGATGTAAATGTTCCAACTTATCACCGTTAAAAACATATCATATTTTTGTAACATTATGCTATTGAATTGTATTTTATTTATTTAATTTGCAATGGCGAAAGCGTTGATTTCAGTCTTTTATGGAAGTTTAGCTATCGTTTTCGATAATTTTGTCTCGGAACTATAGAATATTCTTTAAAAAAATTATTTTTATCATTTCGTATACGAAGTATAGACAAAATATAGTAAACTTAAGATTTGAAATGTTCAAGAATTTTTGTTTAAGACATTCCTGCATTGGAAAAACACATTTATGATATTATGTATATTTGTGAATACGATAATACAATTTTTTTCCTGCCAACTAGATGGAACTTGATACAAGGTTAGTTTTTCGGATTTTTGTCAAATTTTGAAGAAATTCATGCAGAAGAATTTTACCTGTCAGGCAATCCGAATACAAGTTTACTTGATAAATACAAAAGAATGAAAGATAACAGACAACATTTCATACACAGATTTAACATCTAAAATTTAGATATGTGTCAAATTAAAACCAAATTCACCAAAAGATTGCTATTTAAATGTATGTTTTCACGATCATATCAAGGCGATAACTCAAAAATGATATGAATGTATGAAAATTGGCATTCAATGTTGCGACAAACAATGTAGTTCAATGTCAAATTTCAGTGTCAGTCGGTTGAGAGAAAAGGGGTCCAAAATGCATATTTGGTTTGTTTTAAAATAGAGCATAGCCCAACAGTTAAACACCGAATGTCCAGCTCTTATAGGATATTTCATATACTTTGTTCGCCATTGATAGTTGCCTTATAATATTTATTTACTGCCACTAGAATGAATGTGAGAATGTTTCAAAGAGACCATTTCTATTTCAAAAATGACATAAATGTATGGAAATTGGTATACAATATTGCGACAAATTTTTTAGTTCAAGGTCAACTTTTGATTTTAGTCGGTTAAGAGAAAAGGCGTCCAAAATACATATTTAGTTTGTTTGTAAACACATCACGGTCCATCTGTTAAACATCGAATGTCCAACTCTAAAAATATCTTTCATATACTTTGTTCGTCATTGGTAATTGGCTTATAATATTCAAGTACTATTACTGGAATGAATGTGAGAATGTTTCGAAGAGAGCATTTCCATTGGGTTTATCTATTGCTCTGGTTTTTTTCCAATAAAAATTCATCGAATGATAGTCGTTTTTAAAAAATAAGAATCATGAGTAAATTCCATATTATTTCTCTCATTAGAAAACAATGCACTATTTTCATATGGTTCACCAAAATAAGGAATACTAAACAAAAAGAGATTGAGCATTTCGGTTGCTTAATTTTAATTTTCGTCTTGAGATTTGTATAATAGGCTGAGTTTTATATGCATAAATATAAACTGCGGTTTTAAGAACTATGTATCAATCTTTAGTGTATACCTTTATCAATTAATAACATTTAGACATAGTGAAATTCATTCGAATTGGAATTTCAACAAATAACCGTTAATTGCTTAAGGTAGTCAGGTAATAAGATATAAATGAACGATTTATAAACTATATAATTGTATTTTATATCAATTACTGAGCGATATAATTAGCTAAAAACCTTTGGAATATAAGACAGAAGCAAAATAATGTTTAAAGTTTATATAAATTGAGTCAAAACATTTCGTTTTTAAAAGTGAGTTTTTCCTTAAATTGATTCCTTATAGTTATCTTTACTGTTTCTTAATATGCCGAAAATGAATGTTTTTTTTTTTTTAAAATACAAAACTTTTTTTAGTTAAGGTATCTTCAGACTCCCATTTATTTACATTTAATTTAATATTTAGTATAATATATAAGTAAAATGTGTTGAAATGTTTGCTCTACTGAGTTATCCTTTTCTTAATCAGATAAGTAATCTAATAAAATTTATTTAAAACATCTCTATTCCAAAATAATTTAAGCCTAAGGGAAAATATTTCAAAAAGATTATTTAAAAAATCAGCTATAAAATAACACTTTTTGCATAACTTGCTAAACTTGACAGAAATGGAGAAATATAAGCATCATATTAAGAGAAACTTGAGGAATAATACCTTAGATTTCATGAATTTGTAAAGTGGAATTTGTTTTGCAATGGAATTTTATTCACATGTTGAAAAAATATGAATTTTACATCTTATCTTACTTACACCTTAAAAAATATGATTCTCATTATTAATTCTGACAAAAATGACTCCATGAACATTTCATTAAAACAAGCAAATGTTATTAATGGTGATCTATGTAAGTGCGACTTTCTGAAAAAAAAAGTTGTAATCGTTAAATGTGTTCAAGTACAGGAAACAATTTTATTTTTTCAGAAAAATAAGAAAAATTTGCGATTTAAAGTCTAATCTTGTTTTGAAATGAATTTTAACACATTTTTAGATTACTTTGAATGAATGGTACGTGGGAGCTTCAACTCAATTGAAACCATCTAAAACCAATTAAAACTAGATTAGAAATAGCAGCTATTTAGAAAGCCATATTCTTAAGTATTATACACGAAACCACCATTTTCTCAATCAATTTAAGCCATTTAATCAAATATGTTCTAAGCAGAGGAATTAAATATTAACCGTTTCAAAAGATTTGGTTTTAAAATGAAAAGGCATGATGGATGAATTAAAATATAATCATTATCAGGCAGATTTTAATGCTCAAAAATGAAGAAAAATTTAAATAAAAAATAATTTGAATAAGAAATGTTTTAGATTCCTTCAATTCTTAAAGAAAAATGTATTCCTTTTGCGAATAATATCATACAATTAAAATTTTTTAAATAAAGCAATTTATAATTAGATAATGATTTTCTGATTTAG
>JAOUZG010005624.1:0-33934 GCA_026289955.1 Argiope argentata | reverse complement strand
AAAAACTTTAGTCACAGTCTGCTGTATTTACTTACCGCCTCAGGATACCATCTGTCAGCAAGATCTCAACAACTTAGTTGACCAACTTCCTTCACCTTCCGTCCTACTTGGCGATTTCAACGGCCATAGTAACTTGAGGGGTTCGAATAGTACAAATTCTCGTGGGCAACAAATAGAACAGTACATTTCCTATAACTGTCTTTGTTTGCTCAATAATGATGAAATAACATACTTTCATGAACCCACACGCACCTTCCAAAGTCTTGACTTGGCCATATGTTCTCCTGAACTACTGCCGTTGCTAACCTTGTCAGTTAGCAACGATTTATATAATAGCGATCACTACCCTATTATTATCTCCCATGCTGATAGCGGTGGAGCGACTTTGTGTCCTCCACGTTTTCTATTCCAGCGGGCAGACTGGACTACGTTTTCGCAGTTAGCAGACATCACAAAGACTATGATAAATACTACTGATATTTCGGAAGCAGTTCAAAATGTCGTAGATATTCTACTATGTGCCACAACCTCCACTATTCCAAAGAGTTCACCACGTCAAAGAAAATTTTGCCGACCGTGGTGGAATGACGCCTGTCGCGATAGTTACAAACAGCAGAAAAAGTTATGGAACAAGTTTCGAAGGTACCCTACTACAGAGAACCTTGTCGCTTTTAAAAGAGCAAAAGCACTTGCTCGTCGTATACGCCGCCGTAGCCAGAAGGAATCCTGGATTCAATTCATATCATCTATCACATCCTCTACATCTAGCAAAACTCTATGGAAAAAGGTAAAAGCTGCTAATGGCCTATATCACAAATCTTCCATTCCTGTTCTAAATAGGGATAATGTGAAATACTATTTCCCATTAGACGTTGCCAACATTTTAGGTCAAGCATTTGCACAAGTTTCCACAATTGTTTCTTATAGCTCTGAATTCCTGGCAATTAAGAATCGTGCGGAACGGTTGCCTTTGCATTTTAATGACTTAAGCACTCATTCTTTATAACTGTGAATTTAGGATGTACGAATTGAAAACAGCATTATCTAATACCCATGATACCAGTCCCGGGCCTGATGGAATTACATACAATATGCTTCGCCACTTGAATGACACTTCTCTTTCAAATCTGTTACTTCTATAAAATAGAATTTGGATTCAACAAACGTACCCTTCACAATGGCGCAAAGCTATTGTCATTCCAATCTTAAAACCTGGAAAAGATTCATCGAACCCTTTTCTTTACAGGCCCATTGCTTTTACGAATTGTCTTTGTAAGATCTTTGAGCGAATGGTCAATGCTCGTCTTCTGCATGAACTGGAAAAACAAGGATGTATCTCCCCGTTGCAAAGTGGCTTCCGAAGAGGTCGATCGACTTTTGATAACCACGTTCTATTGGAAACCCAGATACGCAACACATTTGTTAGGAGGAACCACCTTGTTTCCGTTTTTTTCGACATTGAGAAAGCATATGACTGTACATGGCGGTATGGTATACTCTCGACACTTTTTAAATTTAGTTTTAGAGGAAATTTGCCCGCTTTTTTATTAAATTTTTTATCACTTCGTACTTTTCGTGTTCGTATTGGTAATGTTTACTCAAATAATTTTATACAAACTGAGGGTGTTCCATAGAGCAGTGTCCTCAGTGTTACACTTTTTATACTTCATATCAGCCAGATTTTATCGGTTTGACCATCATCAGTTAATGGAATCCTTTATGTTGATGATTTGCAGCTGTCATGCCAAGGTAGCAATATGAATCTCATAGAGCGTCAGTTACAAAATGCAGTCAATAGGGTGGTAATTTGGTGCAATAACAATGGACACGCAATCTCTCCTGAGAAGAGTAGATGTGTTCACTTCTGTCGGAAGAGGAACCTTCACCCAGATCCAAATATTGCCATTCGAAACATACCTATTCCTGTAGTGGAAGATATTCGGTTTTTGGGAGTGATATTTGATCGAAAGCTTACCTTCCTTCCGCATATTTTACACTTGCGGAAGAAGTGTGAAAAAACATAAATATATTTAAAGTGCTTTCCAGAACATCTTGGGGTGCCGATCGTACCTCTCTTTTACGAATTTATCAGGCAATAGTTCTCTCGAGAATTGATTACGGGTGTATGGTTTATGGTTCCGCTTGTTTGTCTGTCCTGAAACGGCTGGATACGGTCCATCATTCTGCTTTGATCATTTGATCTGCTGCTTTCCGTGCCTCCCCAGTTGAAAGCCTGTATATTATATGTCACCAGCTACCTCTCTCTTTAAGACGAAAGAAACTGTCTGCCTTATTTCATTTCAAAACGAAATCTGTGCTAAAGCATCCATTAAACGAAATTTCTCTTCCAGTTGGTCTTCGTCACCTGTATAAAGCCCGCCCCTCTCACATCCTTCACTTTTGTGAGAGAGCCCGATTGCTTCTGCCTGACTCGGACCTTAGCACTGTTCGTGTTAAAGCTACCAACCCTTATTGCTTCCCTCCCTGGGACATTCCACAGTTTTCGTTCTTGAATCCTTTTACTGGGTTCGACAAATTAACAGATCCTTTTGATCTTCAATAGCTCTTTTTGTACCACCGTTTTCGGTATACTTCTTTTGTGCCCATTTTTATGGATGGCTCTAAATCAGAGGGTTATGCTGGTTGTGGAATCATTCTTCCATCTGAAACACTGAGCCATCGTCTGCAGAATTGTTGTTCAGTTTTTACTGCTGAGTTAATCGCGATTTTTCTTGCTCTTCAGAAAATTTCAACCTCTACTCAGCGTAAATTTGTTATCTATACAGACAGCATGAGTGCATTGAAGACATTTTCTCACTACCAAAATCGGATGCATCCATTTGCTATTAAAACTTTATTCACTTTAGAATTATTAAAAAATGATGGGTTTGAAATAATTTTCTGTTGGGTACCGAGTCATGTCGGCATCTTGGGTAATGAGAAGGCAGACCTGGCTGCAAAGACTGTAACGTCCTTTTTAAACATAGGTATTCCCATTTGTGACATTAAAAGGTCCATCCATCACTACATCTGTTCTATGTGGCAAAGTTCATGGGATCTGCAGATCCAAAATAAATTACATTTTATTAAAACGGACATTTTTATTGGCCTGTTCACCCTATACGTGAGATGGATGTTAAGTTGACTCGTCTCCGTACAGGTCATACACGCTTTACCGATAAACATCTAATATTTGGAGAAAATGCACCTATGTGCAACAGCTGCCAAGTTCCTTTTACTGTGCAACATGTTTTAATTGAATGTCCAGTTTTTAATTCTTATCGTCCTTGGTTTTTTAACTTGACTTCTTTCACATTACGAGACCTGGTGGGTGAAAAATACCACCCAAACATTTTTAAGTTCTTAAGGGCTATTGGATTTTTTACTTGTATATGAGAATTATTATTCTGTTTGTTTAACCTTCTTTTTTTGCTCATATACATTAACATCATTGTTTCAAACTGTTATAGTACAATGTTTTAATTTTTTTCTCTAATCATTGTTTTCATTAAACTAATATGATATAATTTCATCGCTCATGTGTTAATCGAACAAGGGATCGCATTTTTCACCCCATTCATCACCCCACACAACCAACCATCGAAATGCTTTTGTTCGGAGGAATCATCTTGTGTCCGTTTTCTTCAACGTCGAAAAGGCATACGATCGAGAATGTCGCTATGACATACTATCTACGCTTTTTAACCTTGGTTTTAGAGGAAACATGCCCATATATTTAAAGAACTTTTTATATCGCAGAATTTTTCGAGTTCGCATGGGAACATTTTATTCTAATTATTTAGCCAGTTTCCACAAGGAAGCGTCCTCAGTGTTACCTTTTTTATCGTTCATTTTATTCAGATTCTTAATCATTTATCATCTTCTGGTCATGGAAGTCTCTATGTTGACGATTTTCAAATCTCCTGCGAAGGAAGTAGCATGTCTTTAATCGAACAACAGTTGCAAAATGCTATTAATAAGCTGGTAGTTTGGTGTGACGATAATGGATATACCATTGCTCCCGAAAAGAGTAGTTGTGTCCACTTTTGTAGGAAACGGGGCATTCATTTAGATCCAAATTTGCATGCCCCCTCAGGGGCTCACCTACTATAGGTGAGTACGGGTGTCCCAATCCCGAGGTTCCCAGGGATCTTTACTCCCTTTATGTTTACTCTCCTCTACGCCTTATGCTGTCTGCTTGATACTTCTTTCCCTCAACGGCAAGCGAGGGAGCTCTCCATGAGAAGCTGTCGCCGCTCTGTTTGCTTCTTGCTTCTGATGGACAGCCAATGTCCCCACATGTCGGCCGTGCGTGGCAACCCATTTGAGAGATGGGTGGTGCATTGTGGTCCCCAATGTGTCAATCGGCTGGTTGCTAGCCACCTGATTGGTTAGTCTGCTAGGGATCAAGCGAAGGGGTTAGTCCTTGGGCTTGGCGTTAAGGGTGGTCACTGTCCCCGGGGGTAACTCTGAGCGTATAGGTATGGATTAGCACTAAGGTTGGTTCCGAGGCTGGAAATTACCAGAGTCCGGTAATTGCCTTCCCTTGTTGGGCTCCGTGGTGGGCGGTGCCGTCGGACCCCAAACACTTTTCATATCATATGGGCGCTTCAAAAAAGGGTCCCTTCAGTGGGCATCGTAAAGTCACAATTTCTGAAAATAATCATGACCATTTTGACAGGTTTTTTATCATAAAAAGAATTTCCGACAACAAAGAAACTTTTGAATCAGTCTCTCCATTCCTTGTGCAAAAGGCAATAAATGCTACAGTCGGTGATGTTGCATCGATCCGAAAGATGAGATCTGGCGACTTGCTTGTGGAGGTTTCTTCCCGCAAACAAGCACAGCAGATAGAAAAACTGAAATCCTTGGCAACAATAAGAGTCTCTTTGACCCCTCACCAATCTTTGAATAGCTCTAAAGGCGTCATTACCTGCGGTGAAATACTAAATCTTCCCGTAGAGTTAATAATTTCTGAAATGAAAGCTCAAGGTGTTACACACGTCCGTCAAATTTCTATACGACGTGACGGTCAGCTACTTGAGACTAAACATCACATCCTAACTTTTAAAACTCCTAAATTACCGGAGTATGTTTATGCTGGCTATATAAAATTACCGGTGAGGCCATACATCCCACACCCACTAAGATGCTTTCAGTGCCAGCACTTTGGCCACTCTAAACTGAATTGCAGCGGGTCTCTTACTTGCGCCCGCTGTGAGCAAAAAGGTTATGATAGCCAACAGTGTACCGCACAAGAGAAGTGTGTAAACTGTGGAGGCGATCACCCATCATATTCTCGCTCTTGTCCACGCTGGACACTGGAAAAGCAAGTCATGACAATGAAGTTCAAGGAAGATCTATCTTATCCCGAAGCCAGGCGTAAAGTTAATGTACAAACTCCGACTCCAGGTGTTAGTTATGCTTCAGCATTAAAAAAAATTACTGTGAAAATTGTCATTGTGATCAATGTCTAAAACTTTCCAAAAATACATCAAACCCTGAAAAAACATCCGATTATGATACCGAACATTCTATGAAAGCTAATACTGATACTCAAAAAACTGTCAGAAGAAAATCCAAATCACACACTTCGCTGACATTAAACCTAGCCAAACGTGGCCTTACACAAAAGGATTTAAGAAAGAAACTGAAGAATTCAGTGTCAAAAAATTCCGTCGCATTGGAGCTAGCGACGCAAGACGTTGTCCATAAGGACTTACAGTCTATATTAGGAGACACGCTAAAAAGCCCTGATATTAAACTACATCCATCGGAGGATGAATATGAGCTTATTATGAGTTGCGAGGACCAGGCAACTTCAACAAATGTTAATTCTCTCTCTCCTCATAAACCTCTCTCTTAATGGGTACCTTCTTCTTTTGGAATTGTCGCGGCTCTCGTCCCAAACTTCATGAAGTTAAATCAATTTTAAACAAATATCATCCCATCTGCTTTGGTGTTCAAGAATCATTCTTGACACCCAACATTTCCGTTAAATTGCGCGGATATAACTGTGTTCGGAAAGATGCAGATACTGGAGTTCACGCTTCTGGTGGTATCTGTATCTTTACATCCAATTTATATCCGAGCACAATTCTTAACTTGCATACTTCTCTTCAGGCTGTGGCTTTGCAAGTTCATACAAAAGCACTGGTTACAGTCTGCTGTATTTATCTTCCGCCAAGTGATGTAATCTGTCAAAGAGATCTCGATAATTTAGTGGACCAACTTCCTTCACCTTTTATATTATTTGGCGATTTCAACGGCCATAGCACTTTATGGGGTTCAAATAACACCAATTCTCGTGGGCAGCAGATTGAACAGTTTATTTCTAATAACTGTCTCTGCTTGCTGAATAATGACGAAAAGACATACTTCCATGAACCAACCCGTTACTTTCATAGTCTAGACTTGGCCTTATGTTCTCCTGAACTTCTGCCATTGCTAACCTTTGCGGTTAGTAATGATTTATATAATAGTGACCACTTTCCTATTATCGTCTGCCATGCTGATAGCGGCGGTGAGACTTTCTGTCCACCATACTTTCTATTCCAGCGAGCAGACTGGACTGCTTTTAAGCAGCTGGCGGAAATTACCGAGTCAATAGTCAATACTGTAGACATCACGGAAGCAATGCGTCTCACCGTTGAAACAATTTTGAATGCTGCCAACAACTGTATCCCAAAGTCTTCCCCAAGTCTCCGAAAATTTCGTAGACCTTGGTGGAACAAAGCCTGTCGGGACAGTCATAATCAACAGAAACGACTTTGGAATATATTTCGAAGGTACCCTACGACAGAGAACTTAGTAGCTTTTAAAAGAGCAAAAGCCGTCGCTCGTTGCATCCGTCACCGAAGTCAAAGGGAATCGTGGATTAGCTTTGTTTCTTCCATCACATGTACAACTTCCAGTCAAGTTTTATGGAAGAAGGTAAAGGCGGATAATGGTATATATAATAAATCGTCTATTCCTATATTAAAGGCAGGAAATATGACGCACTTCGCTCCATTAGACATAGCAAATATTCTCGGTCAAGCATTCGCACAGGTTTCTGCTATCGATTTATACAGTCCAGCTTTTCTGGCAATTAAGAATCGCGCGGAACGGTTGCCTTTGCGTTTTAATGACCACAGTATCTGTCCTTACAATTGTAAATTTAATATGTATGAACTGGAAGCAGCATTATCTAAGACTCACGATACTAGTCCAGGGCCAGATGGAATTGCTTATAGCATGCTTCGCAATTTAAATTCTACTTCCCTTTCCAATCTGTTGTTATTATTCAACAGAATTTGGACTGATCAGATTTACCCCACCCAATGGCAAGAAGCTACTGTGGTTCCTATCCTAAAACCTGGCAGGGATTCATCCAATCCTCTTAATTACAGACCAATTGCACTGACAAATTGTCTATGTAAAACCTTTGAGCGCATGGTCAATGCTCGCCTTATGTACGAATTGGAGAGACAAGGATGCATATCCCCGTTGTAGAGTGGTTTCAGCAAGGGTAGATCGACTTTTGATAACCTAATTTTATTGGTAACCCAGATACGCAACACATTTGTTAGAAGGAATCACTTTGTCTCCATATTTTTCGGCATGGAGAAAGCGTATGACCGGGCATGGCGCTAAGGCATACTTTCTACGATTTTTAACTTCGGTTTTAGGGGAAACTTGCCCATTTTTTACAGAACTTTTTATTTCATCGAAAATTTTGTGTCCGTGTTGGCAATTTTTATTCTGATTCTTTTATCCAAACTGAGGGTGATCCACAGGGTAGTGTTCTCAGTGTTACACTTTTTATAGTTCATCTGAGTCAAGTTTTATCTGTGTTACCATCGTCTGTTAATGGAACTCTTTACGTTGATGATCTGCAGATCTCATGTCAAGGCAGTTACATAAATATCACAGAGCGTCAATTACAGAATGCAGTTAATAAGATTGTAAAATGGTGCAACAATAATGGGCACACTATCTCTCCCGAAAAGAGTAAGTGTATTCACTTTTGCCGGAAAAGAATCATCCGAATATTTATATTCACCCAGATCCGAATATTTATATTCAAAACATATTCATTCCTGTGGTGAGTGAAGTGCGGTTTTTGGGGGTGACATTCGATAAGAAACTTACCTTCCTTCCGCACATTTTGCAGCTGCGGAGAAAATGCGAGAGAACGTTAAATATATTGAAAGTGCTTTCCAAAACATCATGGGGTGCTGATAGAACCTCTCTTCTCCGCATTTATGAAGCAGTTATCCTCTCCCGCATTGACTATGGCTGTATGGTATATGGTTCCGCGCGCCCTACAGTTTTGCGACGACTGGATACTATCCATGAAACTGCTTTGAGGATATGCTCCGAGCATTTCGCACTTCTCCAGTTGAGAGCCTATATGTTATTTGTCACCAGTTGCCTCTTAATTTGAGACGCAAAAAATTATCTGTTGTGTATTATTTCCGCACTCATTCCGTCCCTCATCATCCCATCTGTCAATGGAAGTGTCCAGTTGGTCTCCGTAGACTTTATGATGCCCGCCGTTCTTGCATTCTTCCATTCTCTGAGAGAGTCAAACTGGTACTACACGACTCGAACCTCATCGATGTTAGAATTAAAGTTAACGACCCATTTATTTTCCCACATTGGGATATTCCTGACTTTTCATTTTTAAATCCATTTAATGGTTTCGACAAGTCGTCAATAACACCTGTGGTCTTCCAACAACTCTTTTTGCTTCATCGTTGTCAATATTCTTTATTTGTTCCAATTTACACGGATGGCTCAAAATCAGTGGGACATGTTGGTTATGGTATTGTACTGCCATCTGAAATACTGAATCACCGTCTTCATAATTGCTGCTCTGTTTTAACTGCTGAGTTACTGGCAATTTTTTGGGCACTCCAAAAAATTTCACCTTCTTTACAGCGCAATTTCATTATTTATTCCGATAGCATGAGTGATTTGGAAATGCTGTCTAACTATAATAATCGGATGCACCCTATCGCTATCCGCATTTTACTCATTTTGCAATCTTTGAAAAATGATGGTTTTGATATTAAATTTTGTTGGATTCCGAGTCACGTTGGCATTTCAGGCAATGAAACCCGACTCTGCTGCAAAATCTGCAACGGTGTTTATGAGGACTGGACTCTCTTTTTTTGACGTTAAAATGGCATTCTCCCGTCACATACATTCTTCTTGGCAAGAGTCATGGGATCTGCAGATCCACAATAAATTACGCGCCATTAAACCTATTATTAGTTTTTGGCCTTTACTTCCTACACGTGAGACCGATGTCAAACTGACTCGTCTCCGAATAGGACACACAAGATACACTCATAGGCATCTTCTTTTTGGTGAGAGGAAACCAATGTGTCCTGCTTGCCATGTTGATTTTAATGTAAAACACATTCTTGTTGAATACCCTGCTTTTAAAACTCAACGTATATTTTATTTTCATACATCATCAACAATTTTACAGGAATTAGTGGGAGAAAATTTCAATCCCAATATTTTTGGATTTCTAAAGGCCATTCGTTTTTATACTTGCATTTAACACATCTTACATTTTGATTGTGTTTTTGTTTAGTCTCAATGTTTTACATTTTCATTTAAGACCTATGTTAATTTTAAATTTGTATATTTCTAATATAGTTTTATGAAGGATTATATCAATATTGTGGAATTATTTTAAATATTCTTAATTGATTTTACCTTTTGCTTGGCGCAGTATAACCAAATATGGTTATTGTGCCATAAAACCACAAACAAACAAACCAAATTTGCATGTTCGTAATATCCCTATTCCAGTAGTGCCTGAAATACGTTTCTTAGGAGTCATCTTCGACCAGAAACTCACCTTTCTCCATCATACTTTATATTTGCGGAAGAAAAAGCTGTAAATATCATAAAAGTTCTCTTCAAAACTTCTTGGGGAGCAGATAGAACATCTCTCCTCCGTATTTACGAAACAGTCATTCTCTCTCGGCTAGATTATGGGTGCATGGTGTATGGTTCCACCCGCTCATCTGTTTTGCGACGGTTGGACACCATTCATCATTCTGCCTTGCGAATATGTTCTGGAGCCTTTCGTACTTCACCCACAGAAAGTCTTTATAATATAAATCACCAGCTACCGCTGCATCTAAGGCGTAAAAAAGTGTCATCCTTATATTTTTTAAGAGCGCTTTCGGTTCCGAACCATCCCATAAGTCAAATGAAACTTGCAGTTAGTCTTCGTCGACTATATGCTGCTCGCACTTCTCACATTACCCCTTTTACTGAAAGAATCAAGGTACTTTTGAACGAGACTGAACTTGCTATGTTTTCTATTAAGTCGGTTGATTTGTCGTCCTTTCCTCCCTGGGAAACACCACAAATTTCATTTTTGAACCCCTTTGTTGGATTTGATAAATCCACAACAGCGCCAGTAGTTTTCAAACAGTTATTTCTGTATCATCGTTAGGAATATTCAGCTTTCATACCAATATATACTGATGGCTCGAAGTTGGATGGATATGTTGGTTGTGGTATTATACTTCCATCTAAGACATTGAGCTATCGTCTGCACAATTATTGTTCTATATTTACTGCTGAGTTGTTTGCAATTCTTTATGCGCTTAAGGAGATTTCATTATATACACTGATAGCATGAGTGCTTTGGAAGCACTAAGCCACTATAACAATCGACTTCGTCCTTCTGCTTTAGAAATTCTTACTGCTCTGCGGCTTCTCAACCCCTCAGGGTCTCACCTTCTTTAGGTGGGTACGGGTGTCCCAATCCCGAGGTACCCAGGGATCTTTCCTCCATTTATTGTTTATTCTCCCCTACGCCTCTTTCTGTCTGCTTGATCCTTCTTTCCCTCGACGGCAAGCGAGGGAGCTCTCCATGAGAAGCTGTCGCCGCTCTGTTTGCTTCTTGCTTCTCATGGACAGCCAAAAACCCCACGTGTTGGCCGTGCGTGGCGACCCATTAGACGGGTGGTACACTGTTGGTCCCCAATGTATCAATCGGCTGGTTGCTAGCCACCTGAGTGGTTAGTCTGCTAGGGATCAAGCAAAGGGGTTACTCCTTGGGCTTGACGTTAAGGGTGGTCACTGTCCCCGGGGGTAACTTCTAGCGTATAGGTACCGATTAGCGCTAAGGAAATCGCCGAGGCTGGGAATGGCCAGAGCCGGTGGCTGCCTTCCCTTGTAGGACTCCGTGGTGGGTGGTGCCGTCGGGCCCGAATCCCCATCAATATCGTATGGGTAAAAAAAACTTTTCTCCCTTAAGTGGGCATCTTTCCGTACCGACACAAATTTTTAAACCATTTGATGCATTCTTCATTGTGAAGCGAGTCTCCGAATCAAAAGAATCTTTCCATTCTGTATCACCTTTTCTTGTAGAAAAAGCGTTAACAGGAAGTGTTGGAGAGGTGACATCTGTTCAAAAGCTCCGTTCAGGTGACCTACTCGTTGAAGTTTCAACAAGACAGCAGTCTCATAAAATTTTAAAATAAAAGTCTCTGGGGCCAATACAAGTTTCTGTTACTCCGCATAGTTCTTTAAATTCCTCCAAAGGTGTAATTAGTTGTGGGGAATTATTCAACGTCTCCTTGGAAGAAATCACTGAAAAATTACAAAGTCAAGGGGTGACCCACGTGCGCCGAATTTCTATTAGGCGAGAGGGACAACTTCTTAATACCAAGCATCTTATTTTGACATTTAACTCTCCAAAATTGCCCGAGTCGGTAAAGGCTGGGTACATGAAATTACCCGTGAGACCTTTTATTCCGAATCCTTTAAGATGATTCAATTGCCAACGTTTCGGCCATTCCAAGGCTAACTGCCGCGGGACCTTAACATGCGCCCGTTGTGCAATAGCTGGTCATGAAAGTAATGAATGTTCTGGCAAGGAAACTTGTGTAAATTGCAAAGGCAACCACACCTCTTTCTCTCGCCCATGTCCTGTCTGGAAAACAGAAAAAGATATTATTTCTGTAAAATTTAAAGAACATGTGTCTTTTCCTGAAGCTCGGAAAATTGTTAGAGCTCGTACACCTTTGCCTGGTACAAGCTATGCTTCAGCCGTAAAAGTAACATTAAAAACTGTTGGTATCCAGTATGACACAAATGATTTTAAGACTGTCTCCGAATCAGATAACTTCATTTTCGAGAAATTGCGAACGCTGGCATCTGGAAAAACAAATTACAGCAATTAAAATTAAAGAAAATTTATCTTATCCTGAAGCTAGAAGAAAAATTCTAGCTCAAACACCCACACCAGGCTTAACATACGCATCTGTTGTAAAAAAACCGTTTTGTACAAATTGTTCTTGTGAAAATTGTGTTAAATATTCCACCTTAAACAAAACTACTGATAAATCCTCTGAATCTGATATTGAAACTACTGTTACAGATATTCCTGATACCATCAAACCATCCAAATCAAATTCAAAATCTCAAAATTCTCTGAAACTGAGACTTGCTAAACGTGGCTCTTCGAAACAATTGACTTCAAAATTAAAATTATCAAAAACATTGAACTCCGTCGCTCTGGGACTTGCGACGCAGGGTGTCGTCCATAAGGATCTCACATCCATTTTTCGTGGCGCATCCAAAAGTCCCGATATCATTGCCCTCCATCCATCTGAAGGGGATGATGAAGAATTAGAAATGAGTTGTAATGTCTTGCCAACTCAAACAAATGATCGTGAATTCTCCCCTAATTCAAGAATTTCTTAATGGGTACTTTTCTTTCATGGAACTGCCGTGGCATTCGCTCCAAACTTAGTGATGTTAAGTCAATCATTAACAAATTTCATCCCATCTGTCTTTGTGTTCAAGAAACCTTTCTAGCTCCAAACTTTCCTATTAAACTGCGAGGTTACAGCTGTGTTCGGAAAGATGCAGGCACAGAATCGCACACTTCTGGAGGTGTCTGTATCTTCACTTCTAACCTTTATCCGAGCACTCCTCTTGCTCTACTGACATCTCTACAGGCTGTGGCTGTGCAAATTCATGTGCGGACATTAGTCACAGTCTGCTGTCTTTACTTACCACCTCACGCGGTTATATGTCAGCAAGATCTTGATAACCTATTGGACCAGCTTCCATCCCCATTTCTCTTAATGGGTGACTTTAACGGACATAGTACTTTGTGGGGTTCGGATAGTACGAACTCTCGAGGGCGGAAAATTGAGCAGTTCCTTTCTAACAACTGTCTCTGCCTGCTCAATAATAAAGAGAAAACATACTTCCACGAGCCCACACGTAGCTTCCATACACTTGACCTGGCCATATGTTCTCCTGAACTCTTTCCTTTGCTGACCTTCTCCATCTGCAATGATCTATATAATAGTCATTTTCCAGTTTTTGTCTCGTATACTGGTGGAGGAAATATGACCTTACGCCCTCCACGTTTCTTATTCCATAGAGCAAACTGGGATTCCTTTATGAACTTAGCAGATATCTCACAGACTATGGTCAGTATCCCAGACATCACAGAAGCAGTTAAACATGTCGTTCAAACAATTATAGAAGCCGCTAATAACACCATACCAAAAACTTCTCCACGAGTAAGGAAATTTTGCAAACCATGGTGGAACGAAGCCTGCCGCGACAGTCATAAGCATCAAAAGAAACTGTGGAACGTTTTTAGACGATATCCAACAACAGAAAATCTTGTTGCATTTAAGAGAGCGAAAGCACTTGCTCGTCGTATTCGTCGCTGTAGTCAGAGGGAATCGTGGATAAAATTTATATCATCCATCACATCCTCTACTCCCAGTAAACTGTTATGGAGAAAAGTAAAGGCCGCTAATGGGATTTATAGTGAACCCTCCATTCCAGCATTAAATACAGGAAATGTGGTACATTCTGCCCCATTAGATGTTGCCAATATTCTAGGTCAAGCCTTCGCACAAGTTTCCGCAATAGATTCTTATAGTCCCGAATTTCTGACGATTAAGAATCTCGCGGAACAGTTGCATTTGCGTTTTAATGATCAAAGTACTTTTTCATATAACTGTGAATTTAGGATGCATGAATTGGAGAAAGCGTTATCTCATACCCACGATACCAGCCCCGGTCCAGATGGAATCACATATAACATGCTTCGCCATTTGAATAAAACTTCGCTTTCCAATCTACTATTTTTATTTAATAGAATCTGGACAGAGCAAAAGTACCCATCACAATGGCGCGAAGCTATTGTGATTCCAATCTTAAAACCAGGCAAAGAATCTTCAAATCCTCTGAACTATAGGCCAATCGCTCTAACGAGTTGCGTTTGTAAGACCTTTGAGCGCATGGTGAATGCTCGTCTTATCTTCGAATTGGAGAAACAAGGATGTATATCCCCATTGCAAAGGGGTTTTCGTGGAGGTCGCTCCACTTTTGACAACCTCATTTTACTAGAAACCCAGATACGCAACGCTTTTGTCAAGAGAAACCACCTTGTCTCCATATTTTTTGATATTGAAAAAGCGTATGACCGTGCTTGGCGCTTTGGCATACTTAGAACACTTTTTAACTTTAATTTTAGGGGAAATCTACCAATATTCCTACAGAACTTTTTATCTCATAGAATATTCAGAGTCCGTGTAGGCAACTTTTATTCAAATTATTTTATTCAGGCTGAGGGAGTTCCGCAGGGAAGTGTCCTTAGTGTCACGCTTTTTATCGTTCATTTTAGTCAAATTTTAACAAGTTTACCTTCATCTGTACAAGCTAGCATTTATGTTGACGATCTGCAGGTCTCATGTCAAGATAAGGATATCAATTTAATTGCACAAAACTTGCAAACCACTGTGAATAAATTGATGGATTGGTGCTATAACAATAGACATGCTATCTCTCCGGAGAAGAGCCGATGCGTCCACTTTTGTCGAAAAAGAAAGCTTCACCTCGATCCGAAAATATGTATTCGTTATATTCAAATCCCTGTGGTGAAAGAAGTACGGTTTTTGGGAGTGATTCTTGATCGGAAGCTCAATTTCCTTCCACACGTATTATATTTGAGGGAAAAGTGTGAGAGAATATTAAATATTTTAAAAGTCCTCTCTAGAACATCTTGGGGTGCCGATAGAACCTCCCTCCTCCATATATATGAGGCAATGATCCTCTCCCGAATTGATTATGGGTGTATGGTGTATGGTTCCGCCTGCCCATCAGTTTTGAGGCGACTTGATACCATTCACCATTCGGCTTTGCGTATCTGTTCAGGTGCATTTCGTACTTCTCCGGTTGAAAGCCTCTACGTTATATGTCATCAGCTACCTCTTTGTTTAAGGCGTAAGAAATTGTCTACCTTATTTTATTTCAAAGCAAAATCAGTTCTTAAACATCCTTTGGGTCAACTGCCAATACCAGTTAGTCTTCTTCGACTGTATAATGCCCGTCCTTCGAATACGCTGCCGTTTTTTGAGAGAACCAAAATGCTCCTTCATGACTTGGGACTTAACGATATTCGTTTTAAAGCTGTAGATGTTTTTTCTTTTCCACCCTGGGATATCCCACAGTTTTCTTACCTGAATCCTTTTATTGGATTCGATAAAGCCTCAACTGCTCCTGTTGTTTTACAACAACTTTTTTTCTACCATCGCTATCGGTATTTTTTGTATGAACCAATTTTCACGGATGGCTCGAAATCGAATGGTCATGTCGGCTGTGGCATAATATTTCCGTCTGATACAGTCGGCCATCGTCTTCACGATTGTTTCTCTGTCTTTTCAGCTGAGTTGGTAGCAATTTTGAGTGCTCTCCAGAGAATATCACCTTCAACTCAGCGTAAATTTATTATCTACACTGATAGCATGAGTGCTTTGGAGACACTTTCACACTATCAAAATCGGATGCATCCGATTGCGATTAAAATTTTATTTACTTTACGGGTTTTAAAAAACGATGGGTTTGAAATAAAATTCTGTTGGGTTCCGAGTCACGTCGGTATCTTCGGAAATGAAAAGGCGGATTTGGTAGCGAAATCTGCATCGACCTTTTTTAACATAAGTCTTCTATTTTACGACATTAAAAGGTCTATTCATCGTCATTATTGTTCAGTTTGGCAAAAATCATGGGATCTGCAGGTCGGAAATAAATTGCGTTCTATTAAAAATGATATTGTTTTGTGGCCTGTTCATCCTATACGTGAGATGGATGTTAAATTGACTCGTCTCCGTATAGGTCATACGCGCTTTACTCATAGGCATCTGCTTTTGGGCCAAAATTCGCCTATGTGCAGCAGTTGCAAAGTGGTTTTTACTGTTCATCATATTTTAATTGAATGTCCAGTTTTTAATTCTCATCGTTCTTGTTTTTTTACATTGACTTCTTTCACATTACGAGACCTGGTGGGTGAAAAATACCACCCAAATATTTTTAAATTCTTAAAGGCTATTGGGTTTTTTACTTGTATATGAGAATTTTTATTGTTCTGTATGTTTAACTTTCATTTCTAATTCATATACATTAACATCATTGTTTCAAACTGTTATGGTACAGGGTTTAAAATTTTGTTTTCTAATCATTGTTTTAATTAAACTAATTTGATTTAATCTCATTGCCCATGTGTTAATTGAACAAAGTGATACATCTTTTATCTTTTATAATTTTACCATATGCTTGGCGCAGTATAGCCAAATCTGGCTCTTGCGCCAATAAACCCTACACAACCAACCAACCAACCAACCGAATCAGATAATTCAGCTACGGTACCTGAATTGGATCAACCTTCCAATATTACTCCAACAATAATCCAACATACCCGAAAGAAACATAAATCTTCTTCTGAAAAATCTCTGGCACTCAAACTTTCAAAAAAAGGTCAATCACAAAGAGATTTGAAAAAAATACCATCTTTAGCAGTTCGGAATTCAGTCGCTTTGGGATTATCTAGTGAAGGCTTAGTTCATAAGGACTTGCCGGCAATATTTGATAAATCCACTTATCCTGATCACCTTTCCCTCCATCCGTCAGAAGAGCAGGAGGATTTTACAATGAACTGTGATGTTCTGCAAACCCAAAGCATTGGTGCAAATAATTCACCCCCAAACAATATTTTTTGATGGGTACTTTCCTCTCCTAGAACTGTCGTGGTCTGAGGTCCAAAATTACTGACATCAAGTGCATTATCAATCAATATCATCCTTCTTGCTTTGCATTTCAAGAAACATTCTTGAATTCTAACGTTTCTTTCAAACTCCGTGGCTACAATATAGTTCGTAAGGATACAGGCCCAGAAATCAATAATTCTGGAGGTGTCTGTATTTTAACTTCTAACCTTTTTCCCAGTACACCCCTTAAATTACACACACCCTTGCAGGCTGTGGCAATTCAGGTTCATACAAGAGCACTTGTTACAGTATGTTCTATTTATTTGCCACCTCATGACGTCATTAATCAGCAACAACTTAATAATCTTGTTGATCAGCTACCATCACCATTTTTAATACTCGGTGACTTCAATGGGCATAATACTTTGTGGGGTTCAGGCAGTACCAATTCTCGTGGCCGACAGATCGAACAATTCATTACCAATAACTGTCTCTGTCTGCTTAATAATAATGAGAAAACGTACTTTCATGAACCCACACGCAGCTTCCATAGTCTTGACCTAGCCATTTGCTCTCCTGAAATGCTTCCATTTCTGAACTTTACAGTTGCAGACGATCTTTTTAATAGTGATCACTTTCCGTTAATTGTTTCCCATGCTGGTAGAGGCGATACAACTTCATGTGCTTCGCGTTATCTATTCCAGTAGGCAAACTGGTCTGCTTTTACACAGCTTGCAGAGATCACCGAGACAATGGTTAAACTTTCAGATATCACAGAAGCAGTGAAAAGAGTAACTGATTGTATTATTGAAGCTGCGAACAACACCATCCCCAAAAGTTCCCCTCGCCAGAAAAAATTTCGGAAACCATAGTGGAATGACTCCTGCCGCGACAGTTACCGAGAGCAAAAGAAACGATGGAATATCTTTCGTAGATACCCATCAACGGAAAACCTTATTGCATTTAAGCGCGCCAGGTCCAATGCACGCCGCATCCGTCGGCAAAGCCAGAGAAAATCATGGATCGATTTCGTGTCTTCGATTACATCCTCCACATCAAGCAAATTGCTTTGGAAGAAAGTAAAAGCTGCAAATGCGATAAATAAAGAGTTTTTCTTTCCCGTTCTAAAGACAGGAAATGGAACTATTGCCTCTCCCACTGAAGTTGTAAATGCTCTCGGGTATGCATTCTCACAAGTCTCCGCTGTCGATTCTTATAATTCTGTTTTCTTGACAAAGAAGAATCGCGCGGAACGTAGAGTTTTGCGTATTTTCACCCAAAGATATCTTTCTTATAATTCCGAGTTGAGGATGCATGAGCTGCTAACGGCCTTGACTAAAGTTAGGGATACTAGCCCAGGTCCAGATGGCATTACCTATAACATGCTTCGCCATTTATCTAGTACTTCTCTTTCAAATTTGTTGTATTTATATAACCGCATTTGGATTGAACACAAGTTTCCTACACAGTGGCATAAAGCTATTGTTATTCCCATCCTTAAACCCGGAGAGGACTCTGCTAATCCTCTGCACTATAGGCCTATAGCGCTCACAAGTTGTTTTTGTAAAACACTGGAACGTATGGTCAATTCCAGGTTAGTTTTTGAATTGGAGAAGAGAGCATGTATCCCACAAATGCAGAGTGGTTTTCGTAGAGGACGTTCAACATCTGATAATATCGTCCTTCTCGAAACTCAAATTCGCAATGCATTCGTCAGTCGGAATCATCTAATCTCTATATTTTTTGACATTCAAAAGGCGTATGATCGGACGTGGCGCTTTGGAATTCTTACCACTCTTTTTAAATTTGGTTTTAAAGGAAATTTGCCTGTATTTTTAATGAACTTTTTATCTTTAAGATCATTTCGTGTTCGAATCGGCAATTTTTGTTCAGATTCTTTTATCCAAGCTGAGGGGGTTCCACAGGGAAGTATCCTCAGTGTAACGCTTTTTATGCTTCATTTTAGTCAAATTCTCAATATTTTACCTTCATCTGTACAAAGTACCTTATATGTGGATGATCTCCAGATCTCCTGCCAAGGGAGCAATATGCGCATAATGGAACGCCAACTGCAGATTGCAGTTAACAAACTTATAGACTGGTGTGACGATAATGGGTACACGATTTCACCGGACAAAAGTAATTGCATTCACTTTTGCAGGATACGGGGTGTCCATTTGGATCCTACAATTTCTATTCGGAATGTCGAAATTCCAGTTGCAGATGAATTAAAATTCTTGGGAATAATATTTGACCGTAAGCTCACTTTCCTTCCGCATGTCTTATATCTGCGGAAGAAGTGTGACAGGTTATTGAACATTCTGAAGGTGCTATCAAGAACCACTTGGGGAGCAGATCGTACATCTTTACTTCGAATTCATGAGGCAGTTATTCTTTCACGCATTGACTACGGTTGTATGGTGTATGGGTCTGCAAGGCTTTCAGTTCTACGTAGACTGGATACCATACACCACTCTGCCCTAAGAATTTGCTCGGGAGCTTTTCGAACTTCTCCAATAGAGAGTCTGTATATTATCTGTCACCAGTTGCCATTAAATTTACGACGCCAAAAATTATCCGTCCAATATTTCTTGCGTGCATTGTCAATCAAGAAACATCCTTTGCACTCTTTGATGCTTCCTATTCGTCTTCGGCGGTTATATACTGCTTGATCCTCCAACATTCTTCCTTTTTCCGAGAGAGTCAAATTGATCCTCGAAGATACGGAACTCCTTAATGTGTGTATTCAAAAACGTGATTTATTCCCATTTTCTCCATGGGATATCCCTCAATTCTCCTTTTTAAATCCCCTCAGGGGCTCACCTTCTATAGGTGGGTACGGGTGTCCCAATCCCGAGGTTCCCAGGGATTTTTCCTCCCTTTATGTTTATTCTCCCTTACGCCTCTTTCTGTCTGCTTGATCCTTCTTTCCCTCGACGGCAAGTGAGGGAGCTCTCCATGAGAAGCTGTCGCCGCTCTGTTTGCTTCTTGCTTCTCATGGACAGTCCTAATTCCCACGTGTTGGCCGTGCGTGGCAACCCATTTGAGAGACGGGTGGTGCATTGTGGTCCCCAATGTGTCAATCGGCTGGTTGCTAGCCACCTGATTGGTTAGTCTGCTAGGGATCAAGCGAAGGGGTTAGTCCTTGGGCTTGGCGTTAAGGGTGGTCACTGTCCCCGGGGGTAACTCCGAGAGTATAGGCTTCGGCTAGCACTAGGGTGGATGCCGAGGCTGGAAATGACCAGAGCCGGTAATTGCCTTCTCTTGTTGGGCTCCGTGGTGGGCGGAGCCGTCGAACCTGAATTTTTTTCAATGTCGTATGGGGTGTTCCAAACGCGGTCCCTTTAGTGGGCATCAGAAATCAATCAAATTTATTTCTAGTTAGCAAAACTTTGACACTTATTTTATAATTAAGAGAGTTTCTGAAAATAATGAATCATTTAATTCAGTTTCTCCTTTCCTCGTCCAAAAAACTATAACAGCAATGATCAGTGAAGTTTCTTGCATTCGCAAAATGCGTTCTGGGAATTTACTTGTGGATGTTGCTTCTAAGAAGCAAGCACAACAAATCATAAAATTAAAGGCCTTGACTACAATTCCCATTACTGTAGAACCACATGTGTCTCTAAATTATTCTAAGGGTGTCATTACATGTGGTGAATTGTTCAATGTACCCATTGAAGAAATTTTAGAAGAATTAGAAAGCCAAGGAGTGACGCATGTACGCCGCATCACTATCCGGCGGGATGGAAAACTCCTTAATACTAAACATCTGATATTAACTTTTCACTCTCCTAAATTGCCGGAATTTATATATGCTGGGTACATGAAATTACCAGTTAGACACTATATTCCAAATCCCCTCAGGTGTTTTCAGTGTCAGCGTTTTGGCCACTCAAATGCTAATTGCCGCGGGACTGTGACATGCGCCCGCTGTGCTGAGAAAGGTCACGAGAGCCAGTAGTGTTCGGCACAAGAAAAGTGCGTGAACTGCGATGGCGAGCATTCATCTTTTTCGAGAGCTTGTAAACGGTGGATCCTAGAGAAACAAATCACTGAAATCAAAGTAAAAGAAGGCATTTCATATCCAGAAGCAAGGCGACAAGTCTTATCTCGCACACCAACTCAAGGCTTAAGCTATGCCGCAGCATTGCAAAAACCGTTCTGTGCAAACTGTTCATGCCCAAATTGCATTAAAGATAAAACAGAAATGAAACCACCAGACAAACCAATGGATTCAGACACTGGGCAATCTAGAGCTAGTGCTCCTGAAACTTCAAAAGCAGACACAAAAAAACAAAAGACAAAATCTCATAAAACTTTGAAATTAAAGCTCGCAAAACGTGGTCTTGCACCAAAAGATCTCAATACAAAACTCAAAAAATCGGCACCCAAAAATTCCGTCGCCTTAGGGCTAGCGACGAAGGGTATTGTTCATAAGGATCTAGCATCCATTTTTGGTGGCATGCCCAATAGCCCAGATATTAAATTGCATCCACCTGAGGATGAATCTGAACTTGAAATGAGTTGCGAAGACCCGGCAACTCCAACAACTGCCTCCGTTCATTCCCGTTCCAAAACAATCACTTAATGGGTACTTTCCTCTCTTGGAACTGTCGCGGCATTCGGTCCAAACTTCCTGATAGCAAGTCCATTATTAATAAATTTCATCCCATTTGTTTAGGTGTACAAGAAACTTTCTTGTCACCCAACATTCCCATTAAACTACGCGGATATAACTGTGTTCGGAAAGATGCAGGCACAGGAGCTCATTGTTCTGGAGGTGTCTGTATCTTCACTTCAAACATTTATCCGAGCACACCTCTTGCTTTACATACATGTCTCCAGGCTGTGGCTGTTCAGATTCATATACGATCTTTGGTCACGGTCTGTTGTATTTATCTTCCGCCTCATGCCATCATACGTCAACAAGATCTCGACACCTTAGTGGACCAGCTTCCCAAGCCCTTTATCCTGCTAGGTGACTTCAACGGCCATAGTACTTTGTGGGGTTCGGAGAGTACAAACTCTCGTGGGCAGCAGATCGAACAGTTCATTGCAAATAATTGTCTCTGTCTGCTAAATAATGATGAACAAACGTACTTCCATGCACCCACACGTAGTTTTCATTGTCTTGATTTAGCCATATGCTCTCCCGAACTGCTATCGTTTTTGAATTTGACTGTTGGAAATGAACTATACAATAGTGATCACTTCCCCTTAATAATCTCTCATGCTGATAGTGGTAGTGCAACCTTTTGTCCTCCCCGTTTTCAATTTCAACGAGCAAATTGGACAACATTCTCCCAACTAGCTACTATCAATGAAACATGATTAGTCATACAGATATATCAGAAGCCCTACAAAATGTCGTTGACACGATAATGAATGCATCTAATATCGCCATTCCGAAATCTTCCCCACGTCTAAGAAAATTTCGTAGACCGTGGTGGAACGAAGCCTGTCGTGACAGTTACAAAAATCAAAAGAGGCTTTGGAACAAATTTCGACGATATCCAACATCAGAAAACTTAGTCGCTTTTAAAAAGCCCAGAGCCTTTGCTCGTCGCATTCGCCGTCGTAGTCAAAGGGAATCTTGGATTAACTTTGTATCATCAATCACATCCTGTGTTCCCAGTAAACTTTTGTGGAAAAAAGTAAATGCAGCTAATGGAATTTATAGAGAAAATTCCTTTCCTGTTCTAAATATAGGAAATGTGTCCTTCTCAGATCCATTAGACGTTGTCAATATTTTGGGTAAAACATTTGCACAGGTTTCCTCAACCGACTCTTACAGTTTTAATTTTCTATCAATTAAAAATCGAGCGGAACGGGTACCTTTAGGCTTTAATACCCTGGGGACATTTTCATACAACTGTGAATTCAGTATATCAGAACTAGAATCGGCCTTATCTCAAGCCCATGATACAAGTCCTGGACCAGATGGTATCACATATAATATGCTCCGCCATTTGAACGCGCATTCCTTATCCAGTTTATTACTCTTGTATAATAGAATCTGGACTGAGCAAAAATATCCTTCACAATGGCAGGAAGCTATTGTGATCCCAATCTTAAAATCTGGTAAAGAACCATCAAACCCTTTGAACTACCGGCCAATTGCATTGACTAGTTGTCTTTGCAAAACCTTGGAACGAATGGTTAATGCTCGTCTCGTATATGAATTGGAGAAGAAAGAATGTATTCCCCCGTTGAAGAGTGGTTTCCGTAGAGGTCGGTCTACTTCTGACAACCTGATTTTACTGGAAACCCAGATCCGCAACTCTTTTGTTAAAAGGAATCACCTTGTCTCTATATTCTTTGATATTGAGAAGGCATACGACCGTGCATGGCGCTACGGCATACTTTTAACCCTTTTTAACTTTGGTTTTAGGGGTAACTTACCCATATTTTTACAGAACTTTTTATCATATCGCACTTTTAGAGTTCGTGTTGGTAACTGTTATTCAAATCATTTTATTCAAGCTGAGGGAGTTCCACAGGGAAGTGTCCTCAGTGTCACACTTTTTATCACTCATCTTAGTCAAATTTTACTTCATTTACCTTCATCTGTGCATGCTAGTTGGTATGTCGATGATCTGCAGGTCTTCTGTCAAGGAAGCAATATGAATCTAATTGAAAGGCAATTGCAGGCTGCTGTTAACAAATTGGTCTTCTGGTGCAACAAAAACGGGCACACTATTTCACCGGAGAAAAGCCGATGAGTCCATTTTTGTCGGAAACGAAATCTTCATCTTGATCCGTGTATTCATATTCAGAATATTCCAATCCCTGTGGTAACCGAAATACGAATTTTGGGAGTGATTTTTGATCGGAAACTCACCTTCCTACCGCATATCTTATTTTTACGGAAGAAGTGTGAGAAATCTTTAAATATTTTAAAGGTTCTTTCGAAAACATCTTGGGGTGCCGATCGGATATCCTTACTACGTATCTGCCAAGCAGTAATCCTTTCCCAGATTGATTACGGTTGCATGATTTACGGCTCTGCACGCCCTACAGTTTTGCGGAAACTAGATACTATTCACCACTCCGCTCTAAGAATCTGCTCTGGAGCGTTCCGTACTTCACCAGTAGACAGCCTTTATGTTACTTGCCACGAACAGCCTCTCCATTTAAGGCGACAGAAATTATCTATTTTATATTATTATCGTTCAAAATCTGTCCCTAATCACCCCATTAGCAATATGAATCTTCCGTTTGGTCTACGTAGACTATATGATGCCCGCCCCTCTCACACCCTTCCATTCAACGAGAGAGTCAAATTATTCATGCATGATTCGGACCTCTCAAATGTCACCATCAAGACAACTGACTCATTGCGCTTCCCACCTTGGGATATCCCACATTTGTCGATCCTAAATCCTTTTGAAGGTTTTGACAAATCTTCTACATCTTCTGTGGTTTTCCACCAGCTTTTTCTTTATCATCGTCATCAGTATCATTCATTCATGCCAATTTTTACGGATGGATCGAAATCAGAAGGGCATGTTGGTTGTGGCATCGTTCTTCCAGCTGTTACTCTGAGCTACCGTCTACACAATTGCTGTTCGGTTTTCACGGCTGAATTAGTAGCGATTTTCTGTGCTCTTCAAGAGATCTCGCCTTCTTCTCGACGTGATTTTATTATTTATACCGACAGTAGGAGCGCTTTGGATGCACTTTCTCATTGTCATAAAGGGATGCACCCAATTGTTATTCAGATCCTATTTATGTTACAGATCTTGCAAAATAGAGGATTCAATATCATACTTTGTTGGGTTCCTGGTCATGTGGGTATTTCCGGAAATGAAGAAGCAGACTCTGCTGCTAAACAGGCTACATTCTTCCTCACATATGGACTTCCATAGTGTGATGTGAAAAAGTCCGTCAATAAATATTTTCATTTAACTTGGCAGAGGTCATGGGACATGCAGCTTAACAACAAGTTACATTTCATAAAACCTATAATTGGCTTCTGGCCTATCGTTCCTATACGAGAGGTTGACGTCAAGTTGACTCGCCTTCGTATAGAGCATACTCGATTCACACATCGTCATCTCCTTTTCGGTGAGAGAGCACCCGTCTGTTCTACATGTCATACCGATTTTAATGTGAAGCATTTTTTGATTGAATGTCCGGTTTTTAACTCTCATCGTCAGTATTTTTTTCATTCACCTTCTCCAAACTTGCATGACTTGGTGGGTGAGAAACACCACCCTCATATTTTTCCTTTTTTAAAGGCAATTGGTTTTTATGCGTGCATTTAAATGTTTTTACTTGTTTATTGCTTATTTAAAAAATTAACATCTGACTTTGCTTCAGAACCATTGCTTATACTTTTTTTTAAAAAAAATATCTTTTTGTTACAAAAGCTGTTTCTGTTTAATTATGCTACACTTTTATCCTTTTTATAATTGTTATCTTTAATCTTCTTATGTGTAAAACCATATGATTGGCGCAGTATAGCCAAGAATGGCTCTTGTGCCAAAAACCCAAACAAACCAAACCAAACCTTTTTAAATCCTTTCCATGGATATGTGAAACCAATAATGGCTCCAGTGATTTTTCAAACACTTTTTAGTTCTCATCGCTGTCAGTATTCCACTCATATACCTATTTTCACAGATGGTTCCAAATCAGACGGTCATGTCGGGTGTGGTATCATTTTTAATACAGAAACAATTAATTATCGTTTTCATACATCCTTTTCAGTTTTATCCGCTGAATTAATGGCAATTCTCTATGCACTTGAAACAATTTCTCTCTCTAATGAGCGCAAATTTTGTATTTACACCGACAGCATAAGTTCTTTAAAAATACTCTCTCGTTTACGTGATCCAATTCATCCCATCGCATTGGAAATCCTGGGCCTCTTAAAAATTTTGAAAAATAGAGACTATGAAATTTTATTCTCCTGGGTTCCGAGTCATATTGGGATAAGAGGAAATGCCCAAGCGGACAACGCTGCGAAAACAGCGTCTTTGTATATGCAGCGTGAGGTACCCTTTTACGATGCGAAGAATTGTTTTACACGTCGTATTCATGCTATATGGCAGGAAACATGGGATCGCCAAAGAAATAACAAACTACATTTTATCAGACCCACAATTTCATTATGGACTGCTTCTCCAGTGCGAGAGCTTGAAGTCAAATTGACTCGACTCCGTATTGGTCACACTCGCTTAACACATAAACATCTTTTATTCGGCGATAGAGCTCCTTTCTGCACTAGATGCCAAGTCATTTTAAGTGTTTTTCATATTTTAACTGAGTGTCCTAGCTTTGATAGTTTTCGTTTGCAATTTTTTTGTGCTTCTACAGTGGACATGCAAATTCTCATAGGGGAACGTCCCCACAAAAATCTTTTTAAATTTTTAAAAGCAATTGGATTTTATAATTTTATTTAACATGTAACGGCAATAATAATATCAAAATATAAATTATTATTTTAATAATATCAAAATATTATTTCATTTGTATATATATATTTTTCACATCTGTATAAATTTCTTGTTGAAAACTGTCTCGTAACTGTATGCTATCTGCAATTTTATGCCTTTGGATCTTCGACGTCGGAAATTAACAGCACAATATTATTTCCGCATAAAATCAATTCCGAAACATCCCGTAAGCCACTTGTCCATTCCAAGTGGTTTTCAGAGACTCTATCATGCCCGTCCCTCTCATATTCTTCCCTTTAGTGAGAGAGTAAAAACTTTGCTGAATGATTCGGAACTTCACGAGGCGACAATTCAACATATTAATTGTTTTTCTTTCCCTCCTTGGGATGCTCCAAATTTTTCATTCTTGAACCCGTTTACAGGATTCGACAAATCCACAACAGCGTCTATTATCTTCCAGCAAATTTTTAAGGATCATCGCAGCCGATATAATTCTTACGTAGAAGTATTTACAGATGGATCAAAATCCAATACCCATGTAGGTTGTGGAGTTGTTTTACCTACTCAGACAAATAACTACAGTTTGCCCACATCATTTTCAGTTTTATCTGCTGAACTGGTTGCAATAATATACGCTCTTCAATTGATTTCGAACTCTTGCGCACGATCCTTTTGTATATACACTGACAGCAGGAGTGCTTTGGAATCTCTTTCAAATTTCTGTTATTCAATGCATCCGGTTGCTATGGAAATCCTGGTTTCACTTCAATCCCTTGAAAACAAAGGATTTAAAATTCTTTTCTGCTGGGTTCCGAGCCATGTTGGAATACCTGGCAATGAAATGGCAGATGCTGCAGCAAAATCGCCCGGCCCTTTTCATGAGCGAGCACTTCCGCAAGGAGATGCAAAGTCATGTTTTGCTCGGCATGTTCACAAGTTGTGGCAACGTTCTTGGGATCAGCAAATAGCCAATAAGCTACACTCTCTCCAACCAATAATTCGCGTATGGCCTACCAATCCAGTGCGTGGGCTCGATGTAAAGTTAACTCGGCTCCGCATTGGTCATACCCGCTTCAGCCATAAATATCTTTTATTTGGAGACCCGTGTCCAACATGTACGACATGCCATACAGCGCTAAGTGTGCGTCATGTTTTAGTCGATTGTCCTGTTTTTAATAATCATCGTTTCCGTTTTTTTAATTCAATATCTATAAACATGAGTGAACTAGTGGGTGAAAAACCTCACTCAAATATTTTTAAATTTTTACAGACCATTGGTTTTTTGCATTGTATTTAGATTTTTTTTAACCTTTTTGAATGTTTTAATTATCTTTTACTTTTACCGTGGATATTTTTTAATTGCCATTTTTGATGCGTTGACATGCGATAAAAATTTTAACATTTGCCTAGTCTTTAATTCCAGGAACTTTTTGAATATTTTGTAAATGCTTATTACCATTTGATTGGCGCAGCATGGCCATATCTGGCTTTTGTGCCAAAAAACCAAAACAACCTAACCCTAACTGTCTCGTAACTCCATTGTTACTGGGGAAGGAGTGATGTAGCAGCTATATCTGTGTATATGTAGCAGCTATATTTGTATTATTATTATCTTTGTTTTCAAAAGTTTGTTCTTAAAGAATTGGCAACACTAGTTGCTTGTTGATGGAATAAAAATGATGTTGACATGATATAGCTTGCTTCTTTTTAATATGAAATATAATCTGCATTAATCATTCTGAAATTATAATAATGTTCTTATACATATCTTTATGAACTGAATATAATAGAGCAACAAACACATCAATTTGCTGTAATTTTTTATTCAGTGTTTCGCTCAACAGAATTTTACATATAAATGCATCTACTCTTTAACCATATGATTGGCGCAGTATGGCCAAACTTGGCTCTTGTGCCATTAAACCCCACTATCCTATCCTATCCTGCGGCTTCTCAAGAGTAATGGATTTAAAATAATGTTAAGCTTTGTTCCGAGTCATGTGGGAATTTATGGTAATGAAGCGGCTGATTATGCAGCAAAGTCTGCATCTTATCTTTTATCACATGAATTGGCATATGTCGATGTGAAAAATGCGCTAATTAAACACATTTTTTCTACTTGGCAGTCAAATTGGGATCTCCAGATATCTAATAAATTGCATTCGATCAAACCTTTCATTTGATTATGGCCTGCACTTCCTGTACGAGAGATTGATGTCAAACTGACTCGCCTCCGTATAGGACATACACGTTTCACCCATAAGCACTTAATTTTTGGTGAAAGGGCTCCCGTATGTCCCACCTGTGAAAGAAATTTTACTGTTAAACATATTTTTATCGAATACCCTTCTTTGATTTCCATCGACAGAAATTTTTTAATTACTCATCCTTTACCATGCTTGACTTGATGGATGAGATACACCACCCATGTCTTTTTACTTATTTAAAAACTATTGGGTATTTTCCATACATTTGATTACTCCATTTCTTTTCGCCCCTCAGGGGCCCACCTTCTTTGGGTGGGTACGGGTGTCCCAATCCCGAGGTACCCAGGGATCTTTCCTTTTCCCAAGGGATCTGCTGTCTTTGGTAGACACGGGTTTCGTGCCCCCGGGTTACCCTAGCGATCCTTCTCTTATTCTTATTTTCACAATTTCCATTTTTAAATGAGTTGTAGTGATATTTCATTTCCATTTATGTTGGCGTTTTGATTTGGATTTGAGTTTCCTATTAAACCCATGTGCTGGCCGTGCATGGCGACCCGTTAGGGGCAAAATGGAATCCTGGGGTCCCTTTGCGTTCTCTTTGGCCCAAGCTGCTCCGTAAGTCGGGTGGCAGGAATGAGCCCGTTCTTGTCAATTGGCTGGTGGTGCGTTTTCTTTGGGGACGAGAAACCACTGCTTGAGGGTTAAGCCTGCTGTCTCTGTAGGTCTATATCCCGGTGCTACCTCTAAGGCAAGTACCGAGGCTGGAGATGCCCAGAGCCGGCAACTACCTTCCCTTGTTGGGTTCCATGGTGGGCGGGGGCGTACCGGGATGAACACCAGTTGCAAATTATGGGTTCCCGCAATTTTGGTCCCGACGGAGACACGTGTCCGTCAACCTCTCCTGTAAAGGAGTACCAAGTCAACGACCGATTCTTTATCATAAAAAGTAACGATAAATCATTTAATTCCATATCAGCCATCTTAATTCATAAAACCATACTAACAAATGTCGGTGATGTTAAGTCAATTAAAAAATGTAGAAATGGCACTCTCTTGATAGAAATCAGTTCTCAGAAACAAATTTCATCTCTAATGAAAATGATGCAAATTGGTACCCATGAAATAACTGTTGTTGCACACACTAGTCTGAATCAATCGAAAGGAGTTATTTCGGAATCTGAACTACAAAACGAGACAGAAAACGACATACTTGAAGATTTGAAAAACCAAAATGTTATCGCAGTTAAAAGAATTATGATTAAAAGAGACGGGCAATTATTACCAACAAAGCATTTAATACTCACTTTTAGATTAACATCAATTCCCAAATCCGTGCGAATTGCATACTTGAATTGTTCAGTAAGACCTTACGTTCCAAATCCTTTGCGCTGTTTTAAGTGTCAAAGGCTTAGACACACAGTACAAGCTTGCAGAGGATCACAGGCATGTGCGCGATGTTCCTTGCTCGATCATGATAGCCAAACATGCTCTAACACCCCTTGCTGCACGAATTGTAAAGGTGAACATCCAGCTTATTCCAGACTTTGCACTCGAGGGAAACAAGAAAAAGAGATCCAAACCGTAAAAGTAAAACAAAATCTTACCTTCAAGAAAGCACGAAAAACTGTTTTAGACCGTACTCCTAGAGCAGGTGTGTCTTATTCTGCAGCAGCAAAGGTTATGATGGTGTCGACTTCAACTCAAACATTTGAAGAAACTCAACAGCAAGTTAACAGCGCTTTCCCTAGAATGAACCAAATTAAATCCAAATCTCAAACTGCAATAAATAAAGACATAAACGGGAGTAATAATAAAGAGAATAAGTCAAGCCAATCATGTTCAACTAAAGATAAAAACTTAACACCCTCAAGCAATTCAAGTGTATCCTCTCATAATCCTACTGTGAAATCTGATCAAGGGGACCAGCCAAAGAAAGTATCAAAAATATTGAAAGAGACTAAAGCAATGAAAAAAGCGCGACTACAGTTGCAAAAGAAAAATCTAGGTGACAAAATAAAGGATTCTATTAAAAAACGTACAATTACCAAACATGACCTATTAAAAAAAACACAACTTGAAGACTGTGATGAAAAAGATAGTTTAAAAATCCATCCTTCAGAAGATGACGCGATGTCTACTAGCGGGGAGGAAGAGTCACTTACCTCTTAATTCAAAAACACGGCCATCAAAATACTTTCTTGGAATTGTCAGGGCTTACGCACTCACTTTCAAGACCTTAAAAATATTTTAAATAACTATAAGCCCGCATGTCTGGGATTACAAGAAACATGCCTATTTCCGAAACATTCCACAAAAGTGAAATACTATAACATCGTTAGAAAAGACTACACTCTGGGCTCTAGAGCCTCAGGAGGTGTGGTCCTTTTCATTTCTCAAACATTTCCATATAGAGAATTACCTATAAATAGCCCTATTCAAGCCGTTGCAGTTCAGCTTCACATAGGCTCTTTATTGACAGTTTGCTGTATTTACTTGCCCCCGAATGACAACACGATTCAAAAGGATTTTAACAGGTTAATAGAGCAACTCCCGAAACCTCTCATCCTCATGGGAGATTTTAATAGCCACAATTCTATTTGGGGAAGCAAAGATTTCAATCTAAAAGGGAAACAAATAGAGGTTTTACTAGAAGACCATGATCTGTGTTTATTAAACGATAAAAGTTATAACTACTTCCATATACCTAGTCGAACATTTCATAACCTAGATCTCGTTTTATGTTCTCCAGCATTAGCAGTTAAATGGGATTTTGGTGTTGCAGACGACCTGTACAACAGTGACCACTTTCCTGTTATTTTAACATATAATCATAATAATGCTGTATATCCAGAAATACCAAAAAAATATATATTTCACAAAGCAGATTGGGCTCTTTTCTCACATTTGGCTTGCATTACAGAAGACATTGTAAAAAACGAAAACATTGACGATGTTGTGCAAATGATAACGGATAAAATTATAAAAGCAGCAGATGCTGCGATTCCAAAGACATCAGGAAAGATTCCGAAGCACTGGAAGCCTTGGTGGAATGATGAGTGCAAAGCGGCTGAGAAGAAACAAGCCAAAGCTTGGAATAAGTTCCGACGATATCCCACAACTAATAATTTTATTACCTTTAAACAAGCTAAGACAACTGCAAGATTGAACAGGCGGAAAAGTCAAAGAAATACGTGGGTATCATTTGTGAGCTCTATAAACGGAACAATAAGTTCCAAACAGCTGTGGGATAAAACAAGGAAGGTATCTGGCATTTTTAAAAACACTGTTCCTTTGTCCTTTTTAAAGACCAACGGACAATTTATAACACATATAAAGGAAATGGCTAATACACTGGGTGAGACATTCTCGAGAGTATCTAGTCCAACTTCGTACACACAAGAATTTATATCTTACAAAACAAATGAAGAAAAATATAGTTTAAACTTCTCTATGAACTCTAAAGAGGAATATAATTCCGATTTCAGTTATATGGAGCTAAAAAGGGCACTACAAAAATCTCGCACCACTTCACCTGGTCCCGACAATGTTCACCTTTACATGATAAACCATCTTAGTGAAATATCTCTAAAAAATATTCTGTATTGTTTCAATCGAATTTGGCATGAACATAGTTTTCCCAACTTATGGAGAAATGCAGTTGTAATTCCGATTGCGAAACCAGGAAGAGATACTTATGACCCAAGCAATTATCGACCAATTGCACTCACTAGTTGTCTATGCAAAATTTTAGAGAGAATGATTAATGCTCGCTTAGTCTACATTCTTGAAGAGAACAAATGGTTATCCCCTTTTCAAAGTGGCTTCCGCCGTGATAGGAGTACTTTAGATAATGTTTTGCAACTAGAAACATCTATCAGAGAAGCTTTCGTGAGCAAGAAACATCTAGTATCAATAATGTTCGACATGGAAAAAGCATACGATGGAGCTTGGAGATACGGAATTTTGCGAGATTTGCACAGAATCGGTCTTCGAGGAAATTTACCTGTTTTTATTGAGAACTTTTTAAGAACGAGAACCTTTCGGGCTCGATTGGGCAATATTTTATCTGATGTTTTTTTATCAAGACGAAGGAGTTCCTCAGGGAAGCGTCCTCAGTGATATTTTATTTATTGTCAAAATCAATGATGTCATTAAAAATATCCCACCGGCTGTTCACGGCTCATTGTTTGTTGATGACTTTCAAATACATTGCTCCAGTGAAAACATGGATTTCATTGAAAAGAAACTTCAAGAAGCTATCAACAATATATGTGAATGGGGAAAATTAAATGGATTTATTATTTTTGCTCAAAAATCGGTTGCAATTCATTTTTATAGAAGACGTGGGTTGCATCCGGATCCAAAACTGAAATTAAACAAACAGATTATTCCTTTTGTGTCTGAAGTAAACTTTCTAGGAATAATGCTTGATTCAAAATTGACTTTCAAGTCACACATAAATTATCGGAAAAGAAAATGTATACTTTCCTTGAACTTAATGAAAATTCTCTGCAATTCACAGTATGGAGCAGAAAGTAATTGTTTACTCAAAATATATAGAAGTTTAATCAGATCTAAACTGGATTACGGCTGTGCTGTGTATCGATCTGCTGCGGAATCTACATTGCGGCCTCTTGACTCTATTCATAATCAGGGTTTACGACTTTCAATTGGAGCATTTCGAACTTCCCCCGTTTTAAGCCTATATATTTTATGTGACGAGCTTCCTTTAAAATTTAGAAGAGAAAAACTGGCACTAAATCTGTTTTTTAAAATAAAAAGTGACGATTCACATCCCTTGCATTACAAAATTTTAAATCCTACTTATGGCTCATTATTTTCATTGCGATCAACTTTTCGTCCTACTTTTGGTTTTAGAATTGGAATAATTCTTAAGGATCTAAATATAACTGACTTCCCGATTCTTAACAAATCTGACGAATTTCTTCCTTGGAAAAAATATATATTAATTTTATTGATCTTTTTGAGAAATGGAACAAGTCATCAACAGTAAATTTAATTTACCAATCATTGTTTTATTTTCACAGACAACATTTTTCTGACTATGAACCAGTTTTTACTCATGGTTCCAAGGCAAATGACGTAGTAGGTGCAGCTATAATTATCAGAAACACTGTAATCTCGGAAAGATTAAACAAATTTTGTTCCGTTTTTACATCAGAAATTTATGCAATATACCGGGCTTTGATAAAAATTGCAGAAAAAGGTTATAAAAGAAGCATTCTATTTACAGATTCAAAAAGCGCCATTGAAGCATTAAGGAATG
>JAOUZG010005616.1:86646-136993 GCA_026289955.1 Argiope argentata | reverse complement strand
ACTGAAGTGACAAAAATCATGGGATGACTGTTAATATCGTGTCGGTCCTCCTTTTGCCCGACGAAGTGCAACAACTCGACGTGTCATGGAGTCCACAATTCGTTGGAAGTCCTCTGCAGGAATATTGAGCCTTGCTGTCTGTATAGACGTCCATAATTTCGAAAGTGTGGATGGTGCAGGAGTTTGGGCACGAACGGACCTTTCGATGATGCCCCATAAATTCTCTATGGGATTCATACCGGGCGATCTAGGTGGCCAGATCATGCGCTGGAATTGTTCGTAATGTTCTTCAAACCAATCGCGAACAGTTCTGACCTGGTGACATGGCGCATTGTCATCCATAAAATTTCCATCGTTGTATGGGTACGTGAAGTCCATGAATGGCTGAAAGTGATCTGCAAGCAGCTGAACATAGCCATTTCCAGTCAATGATCGGTTCAGTTGCACCTGAGGACCGAGTCCATGCCATGTAAAAACAGCCTACATCATTATGCAGCCACCACCAGTTTGAACAGTGCCTTGCTGACAGTTTGGGTCCATGACTTTGTGGGTTCTGCGCCACACTTGAACTCTACCATCAGCTCTTAACAACTGAACTCTTGACTCATCTGACCACGCCACGGTTTTCCACTGGTCTAGGGACCAGTCGATACGCTCACGAGCCTCAGGAGAGTCGCCGCAGGCGATGTCGTGCTGTCAGTAAAGGCACTCGAGTTTGTCTTCTGCTGTCATAGCCCAAGGAAGACAAATTTCGCCGCACAGTTCTATCGGACACGTCCCTCGTACGTCCCACATTGATTACTGCAGTTATTTGACGAAGTGTTGCGTGTCTATTAACATTGACCTTCTACACAGACGTCGGCGATCTCGGTCGTTAAGTGCAGGTGCTCTCCCACTGCTTTCCATGATGGGATGGGATGCCTGAAATTTCATACTCTCGGCACACTCTTGGTACTGTGGATCTCGGAATGTTGAATTCACTAACGATATCCGGAATGGAATGACCCATACGTCTAGCTCCAACAAATATTCCACGTTCAAAGTCTGTTAATTCTCATCGTGCCGCCATAAATCACGTAAAACCTGTTCACATGAATAACTTGAACACAAATGAAAGCTCTGGAAAACGAACTGCGCATTCATACTTTTTCGCAGCGATACTACTGCCATCTGTATATTTGCATATTGCTATCCCATAACTTTTGTCACTTCAATGTATATATATATACACATTGACCTCTTTTTTTTGGCAATGTCTGTTAATTCGACAATTAAAACACAATTTGAGTCAGACGGCTAAAATTTAGGATATGGAATTGCAACAAAATTTGGAAATTTTTATCGAACTTTGGATCAAATTCATTAACTGGAAGTTCATTTATCGTTTTGCTTAAGTACAAATGAACTCCAGCTACAAAACGCAAAGACTTGGACAGATAGACATTGAAAAACAAATTTAATATATATAGATATTAAACTTTTATCGTGTATTGGTACATACTCTTGCATGCATAAAAACGTTATAACTTCTAAATACAACAAATCAAATAAATAAAATGCTATGTTGTGACTACATCTTCAGTTTTGCTTCAGATTTGATTTAATGGTCCAGGATGAAAAAGATGCAAAAAATAAATTTTTGCCCTGTAGATGTAGTTAGAAGCTAAATTGTCAAAAAAAACCTATACTTCGTAACTATCGTTTACCAATGCCATGCAAAATGTTCGCGGCTTTATCCACAATCTGATACGAAGAATGAAATTTTTATTGGAAGATAATCGAGAAAGTTTCGAGAAGATCACTGTAACTTGTTTTCTATTTTTTTATTTATTTGAACCGAATTGTATATTTACATTTTAAAAAATAATTGAAACATCGATCATTACTTCCAGGGCAGGGATAGTCTGGGTGGTAGAGTACTAGACTCGTATTCCTTAGGTTACGAGTTCGAACCTCGCCGGTCGAATATTCTCCGAGTGTGTGTGGCTGGCGCTCGTTAAATCTGTCGTGATCATTAAGTTTTCTATGTCGAGAGTAATACCACTAGGGGTACTGGGTCAGAGGTGCTCGTTTTCTTCTCCAGATCTAAATTACGATCTGTGGATGGATGAAATGCAAGAAAGAATGCGTAAAAAGATTTTGTGATTCATGTGAGCTAAAAGTCAGACTTCTTCCCTAGGGTTTTTAGGGGTCCATACGCTCGGAAACTACTACACCCCTGCTTCCGTTGTAAAGCGGAACACGTCAACAACCTCTAATTTCAGAATTATTAATTCAGAGCATTATAATATTTTCACATTTTAATTTTTTAGAATTTCTTTTTAAACAACAGATGCAGGGAAATTTATGATTAATTTAAATTACTCATTGTACTAGATTCTAGAGGATACTCATGACAACTTATTGCAGAGTTCTCTCAAATATATCTTGATTTTAACTGAGGATAGTGCATGAAGTAACAGATAAAAATGCCCTTGGACGTCTGAATTAGAAGCATAAATTTGTGGCTGCCAACAAAAATTAAAAGAAAACAATTTTTCTGCCAATTGTTGCCAACGTTCTTTTGTTGAGGTTGGATGTCAGGATATTTCATATTAATTTTAATATTTTCTATTCAGTGTTAAAGTAAAAACTTTGTATTTTGATAGGAATAGCTATTCTTTGTTTAATAATTTGTTTAATTAAATGCAAATATTGTCCAAGTTTTTCGTTTCAACATTTGGCTGAAGATAATCAGTCTATAAATAAGATATATAGGCATCACAGAACTAAAAATTATTTAGTATAAGATTCAAAATCAAATATTTAAAATGAACTGCCAATTTTATTTTTATGGAATCAACTCTACTCTTCTGTTTTAAGTGTACAAGAATACAACATTGTTAATTTGAGCCAGCATCATAAACTATGATTTTGAGACCTGGAGACAGTAGATTGGCTTTGGGATCGAAATACTAGGTTTCTGTTGTTGTTGTTACTAATCCCAGATGGCCCAGCAGTGCTAGACCATCTCCATAAAACCCAATATTTCCAAAAAGTCCATAAATAGAGCTGGATCTTTGATAATGGTTCCAATGAACTAGTATTCTATTGATCAACTATCCTTGGAATTTGCAGTTTGGTGCATGTTAAATTTATCAAAGTATAAACATATCTGAATTATGAATATGTGGATGGATTCCAGGTTCTGGTTATTTTTTCATGATTCAAAACTGCATGGTTCTTTCAAACTTGTGAACAGAACAGGAATTTAACTTTTTTGACCAAATATAAATCATGAGCCATATAAACCACTCAAAAATTAATCTAGAGGCTAAATGATATAAACCAAGCAATTAAACGATTGTTAAATCAAGTCATTTCCTCAGTTGCCTAATTTCAATTCAGGGTTTAGTGTTCCACTGGTTGTTTCTAATTAGGATCAACAGCTTAATAAGATAATTTTTGACGGAAAATATTCTTTAGTAATAAATCTATTTATGAGAATGCATGAAAATTTATTACATATCACCCTTGAAGCGTTCACTTGAAAATTAATATCAGATTTTAACCCTAAGTTTTTACAGATCTTATATGCAATGCACCAAACTGAAATTAATCATTAATATTGGTATAGATAGAAAATTCTATAAATATTCTTCTTGGAATTATATTTATATTTGAGCAATCATAAATTGCAAGAGGCTTCAACAAAATCATATCAGTCTGTCAGCAAGGATTTACTCGAATACAGAACTTTGAGAAATGCACAAAGAGAATGCCGATTGGATGATTTGACGATAGTTTTTCTTCTGCCCATGAGTCATTTTCGACGTCACTTTCTCAACTGGCAATGAAGTGATTTCACGTATTTTTTAATTGTATCCAAAGAATAGAAGAATATTGGCCATGTATGATGTGTAGGAATATTTGGAAGTTATTTCATAATTATTATATAAATAATTAGCATTAAGCAATTAGTCGTGAAAAAGAGCTATTTTTTTGCACAGCATTAAACATTCAGTCGTGGAGAAAGGTTATTCTTTTGCATAGCATTGACCCCGGTGAGCCCTTCAACTCATTTATTTTAAATTATAAAACTCTTAACTTAGAATCCCTTCCTGCATAATGAAAATTCAGAAGAAAAATGCCGTTGAAGTGAGTAATGATCCTAGTTTTTGAAATTAAATGAATATGTTAAGTGATTTAATCATTGTTGTCTAAATCATTTAATAAATGTCAATATATTAAAACTTATATATATATATTTGAAATCCTTTTTATTTTCAATCGTTCATGAAATTACAATTTCATATAATGCATTTCTTATTAGATCTAGAATAATGATATTTATAACATATTTGGTTTGCATTAAATATATCGATGATAAAATATAAATTATCTTTTAGATTGTAGTAGAATATAACTTTTTAAATTCTAAGAAACGTTTTCGTGATTCTTAAAATTTTAAAATAAAAATTATTTAATCAATCCTCATGGCCAAAAGCATTTAATTAAAATATCTTGGGTATGTGTCAAAATTAAATGTTTTTCAGTTCTTGCCCATCTCGCGATAGCCATAGAATTTTTTAGGGGAGTGAAATCATTTTAAGAAGCATCTTAATTTAAATACTTGCCTTTACCGGGGATTTCACGATATTACTTTGAGAAACTTATTTTTAAAAATACATAAATATTTTTAAAAGTAGGCCTGTATTAATTTTGAATATAAATGAGCCTACTGATTATTATGTTGCTGGTAGAATAAAGTTTTTCAAGAGAATTTGATGTCATAGAAAGTCTATCGTTTCAGAAAATTAGAAAGAATGAAAATCTCAATTCCCATCATTTTCTATTGATGATAGAAAGCTAATCTAAATTAAACGAATTATAATGAAAAGGAAAGATAATACTTGTAAATAAGTTATTTGACATCTGTAAACTTTTAAAAATTAACATTGAAAATTGACTCTCAAGCTCTAGCATCAACTTTCTTTTATAATTTTGTTGTATAGGATTGGGATTTTTGTAACTTTTTCAACCAGGAAAATTGCATTTATCTTTATAAATAAATGAGATGGTCTAAAGTGCTTGAAGTAATATTTTTTTAAAACATCTTCATAGAAAAGAAATCTAGCTTTGTTAGCCTAGATGCTGCGAGAATTTTTTTTCTCTTCCAATTAAAAAGTTATGAATGAAATTTATATGAAAATGAAATGAAAAGTTATGAAATTATTATGAATTGAATACTTCTTATATTGTCTTCATAAAATATTTTCATTTAAAAATAAGAAAAGAGATGATTTTTTTCCCTTTTTGTATTAATATTCATTATCTTTAATTTTGACTAAAACATTTTTTTTTTCAGGATGAAACTGTATTAGTTCAATTAGATCGTCGACATTCGTTAAAAGAAGATACAAATGAAGTGGAATCGGAAGATAATCTTCGAAAAACCACTCGAGCTAACAGCTTGGGAAGTTTTGAAGAAGGCCAATCGTCCAGGGATATTGAAGCTGTGACTTCCAAAAAGCAGATCAAATGTACAAGGAAGCCCACAGTTATAACTGAAAGTGAATTAGCTTCATCATCGCTCTACAAAGACAGAAAAGGTAATTGTTTCTTCAATTCTTGAAATTGCAATGGATTCTTGAAATTAGTATTGCATTTTTACTCATATTTGGTCAGTTAACTCAATAATATTGTGCCTAAATATATATCAACGTCCTCTCGAATAGCATACTCATCCCCCATTGATGATTGACATTTTTTATTTATCAAATAAATATGATTAATTTTTAAACTCTTTTCTTTTTAATTCTTTTGATAACTTAAAATTTACAGAAAATATTTATTTATAACATTTGCATTATCGTGTTTTTTTAACAATGTCTTGCAATATCTGCAAACTATAACAACTTGATGGTATATATTAAATTGTTCAGATCATTCAAAACCTAGGAATCAGTAGCAAGTACCTATTTCCTTGGTTGCAGGTACTTATTAAGATGTGGTTTTAAATTATTTTAATTATTTCGCAAAATAAAAACCAATTAATGATTTTATGGAGCATATTATTGCATCAAAACCATCCTTCTAACATTTTGAAATTCAAAATAATAATAAGCTTTTCTATAATATGAATTTTATTACTATAGATTTTTTTTAAAATTTTATATTTTAAAATACTTTTCCGATACTTTTCACTGTCTCAGTTCTTCAATTTATTCTAATGAACATTATGACAATATTGCTTTTCTTTTTGTAAGCATGTGATGACTACTGTACAATTAAGAGAAATTTAAAATTAAAGACGATTCAAGTTTAAAATATTAACGTTTTAATACGATGCATCTAATCAAAGATTTAATCCTCTCATAAATTTTAAATACAGCGATTTTTAAAAATCTTGCAAATATTACTTTATTTTTATCTTTATATATTTAATATAGCCTTCCCAACTCAAAAGGCAAGTGTTCTTATTTACGATTGTAATTCGAAATCTGTAAAAATATTCTTTTTTTTTAACGCTAGACTGCTTGTGAAATAATTATTACAATTTTTTGTAACATTAATTGTTGTGAGTAAATATATTCAAGAATAGGGGTAGAGCAAAGATGGAAGTAAAAGGGGGGGGGTAATTCAATTCGAGCAAAATTTTTTATTCCCAGGAAGAATGTCTATTGTGTATATATTATGTATATTTTATAAAATAAGAATAAATTATTCTTATTTTATAAAACAAGAATAAATTACGTATAAGAATAAATTACTTTGAACTTAACAATTCTTTATATATAGTTATCTTCATAACCTCTCAAATTAACAATAGAAAAATTATATATTCCATTAATTAGCTATTTTGTCTTTTAAATAAAATAGTTTTGCTTTCTCGCATACGATTTACTCAAAGAGTAGGTAGTGTAATCGTGAAACAGATCGAGCGACCGCGGTGGTTTGGTGGTAGGATCTTGGCTCCTGAGCCATGTTTTCAAGAGTTTGAGGTTCAAGAACCAATTCCACCCAAGAAACGTCGTGTAAAGGGGCCTGTTGAAGTTAAATCTGTCACTACACCACCCGCTGGCGTCGTGTAGTGAGGGGGGAGCAGCCTAGGTGTCCACCTCGTCATCTGATCGCGGCTCAAAATTATAAGGTACATCCCTTGTGTTGCTTTATGACGGGACGTTAATATAAATAAACTAAAAACTAAACGTCAAACAAATCGAGCATGTGATTTTGAAAAATCTTAACGTTTCAAACTATTCTTATTTTGAAAAATTCTTTTTTGAAGTTACGTCAGTCTGAATAAGAGAACCATATTTAAAAAAAAATATTTTAAGATAAAGGGTGGAATTTGATGCATGGTCTTGAAACTCGTAGATTTTAATCAAATCTTGAAACAAATCAATTCAGACGAGTTTTGTCAGTGCGATTATAGATGAATTGAATAGCTATTAAACATAAACAGCTAGTTAAATAAAATTTAGTATGCAGATTTAGTATCTATAATGCAGACCTGTATGAAATTTTGAACCAAATCTTTCAAAAGATTAATAGCTTGACAACTTGTGCTTTGCCATACTTAAAAACACAATAATTCCAAAAAAAATTCAAGAATTTAAATGCATAAATGAAATTCTGAATGTGATCTTGTGATTAGAATTATAATTTCTCATGAACGTTTGATTTTCAAATGTCAAATTTTAGTTTCATGTTGGTAGCGAAAAAGATGTCAAATGCAGAATCAATTTTCTAATATGTTGTTGTTGTTGTTACTTATAGCACTTGCCATGGACAAGCCCCGCTGATACATCAGCAGAATTAAGCCGGAAATATACGTCTCTTGTTTTACAAGTAGCGCCATCTAGGGCCAAGAGTACGACTTAGCTACACACACGTCACAACCCTTTTTAGGGGGCGGAATACATTCACGCAAATCATTCATTCATCTCAGATCGTAATTTAGACCTGGAACAGGGAACGATCACCCCTGGCCCAGTACCCCCAGTGATATTACTCTCGATATGGAGGACTTTGCGACCACGAACAGATTTAACGAGCGCCAGTCGCCATTACACTCGGGGATTGTTTTGGTCGGTGAGCTTCGAACCCGTAACCTAAGGAGTACGAGTCCAACGCTCTACCAACCAGGCCATCTAATATTTATGTATTAACTGCATACGAACATTTTATCATAAAATTAGTTATCAAATATCACTCTAAAATTCATAAACAATTGCTAGATTATCCCTAAGAGAGCTTTTAATTCACCCAAAGATTCGCTACTGTATGATTTGCCAATGGCATGCTGCATATATATATATATATATATATATATATAATATCGGGTAGCATTTCTGTCAATAATTTGAAAGTCGCTCACAAAATGCAATGTTTATTAGTAAAAAGACTTGAAAGAGTCGAGAACTAAATTTGGGAGTTCTGCTTTTGCTATAAACTGTCCTCGTAGTAAATGCAATTTGGAATGCTATGGCTTTTTATTTCCCATTTGGTGGTCCCGTGGTAAGAACATACTGGAAAGAACAAATTTTTATTTTTAAATGAATCGATTGATTCTGTATCTTATTGAAGGCGTTATTGTTTTCTCCCTTTAGTCTTATAAATGTAAAGATATTTCATCTTTAAAAAAAATATTGTATTGTATATAAGGAATAATAGGCACTTTTGCTTTTTAAGAATTATATAAGGAAAATAGGATTTATGATCTTTACATCGACTTCGTAAATTTCTTTCAAAATGTGAAAGTCCTAGTTCAATGGAAGTCCTCTTATTCGAATAAATGTTGACATTATAACTACGAAACGTAAAGAGGTTTAATACAATTAGCAAGTTTAGTAAATCAACTATTGAAATTCATCAAATTTTCCATCAAGTCAGTGAAAGAGCTAACTTGTGTTAATGTGTACTTTTGTCTGCTTGTAAGCATATTTAAAAAAAATGAAATATCTGTATCAAATTTTTATGCCTTTTAAGAAAAATGAGTACAAAACATAAATTTGAGTTTCGAATAATATATGTGCGGTTAATTTATAATGAATGCGGAGTACAGTTTTTCCAAATAACCAAGATCGATTATTTTCATTTGAACAGATTTCTTGAATTTCTTCCGATTACAAACTTATAATATTAGAGGGTTTTCCCGTAGCCGATAACAAACATAGCAGCTGTAGCATAATACAATATATAGTAGTATAGAGAAAGAAGAGTAATCGTCAAAAAATTTGAACTCCGAGATTTTGTCGAATCTTCGTGTTTTAAACCTCTCTGAATTCGAAAAAAAAAACATTTTGAGAAATGTCTTGGACGAATTTGGTGTATAGTGTCTGAAAAAAATTAGCAGATTTCTAACACCTTTTTGAGTAAAATTTGTTCAGTGGAAGTCCGGCTATTTGAATGTAAAATAAAACGATAACTCTGAAACGAAGAGAACTAGATGAGTAAGATTAGGTAAACTTTTGTAGTGTAGACACCTGTTCAATTTTGAGTCAAATCCAACTACTGGTTGAACATTCTACAGGTCTGTACTTTGGGAAGCAAGTAGTCCTGATAATTCAAAAACGCAAAGATAAATATATCAAATTTTGATATTTAAACTTTCGACTACAAGTTCAATTTTGGGCTAAATTTTTATTTCAATCGGTCGAGGAAAAACATGTCTAAAAATGAATTCGATTTTTAGATACCATTAATTCATGTCAGTGATAAATCGCCAAATTACTCGCCTAAGATCAAATGATAAAATAAAAAAGCTAAATTCACGCCAAAAGTTAATTCGTAAATATTGTACGCCAAATGCCCTATAAGATGTTATTTGGCGATACACGATTATTCCAGAGTAGACAAAGTTTTGGAGAGGACATTTCCCCTGTTTTCAATGACAGTAAGTTGGATTTCGGAATTAATCCATTTGAAATCAGATTGAACATTGACAACTACCATAAGGAGATCTCTGGCCGACACTCGTCTATGTTTACGGCGGGCGTTATAGAAACAGGCGTCGATAGGGAGGATCCATTTCGAATGGGTGGAATCGAACCGAAGTCAGCGTGGGTATTCTTTATCTTGGCAAAAAAAAAAAAATGAAGCGACAAAAAAACTATTGCTCATTTGTCCTCTCGCTTTAGCCGCAGTTGCTCGGATCTTTATATTTGCTTAGCTTACTTCTTTTATATTTCATTAATATTTTCTTTGGTTAATATTAACTGCATTTCATTATTTAACAATTTTTGTCTCTTGAATTTTGAGATCCTTTAAAAATGCCTTTTCGATTTAAGAATGGAGAGACTTTAAAATCACAAAAACGTAAAATTGTGCATAATGTTATAGAATTTTGCTTGAAACTTGCTGAAAATTCGTATTGGGAAAAAGATGGGGTTTTAGAAGAACTAGTAATTCAGATTGGAAGTACTGAATCGGATTCCGATTCAGAAGAAACGGAATCTTGTCACAGTGATTTAGAATTTTTTTTAATTGAAAGTACACAACTGTCACTCGATCTCTGCTAGTTTTGCACTCTTTTAATAATAATTCATGTGTTTTATAAATAAAAAGTGAATTTTAAAATTGCTTTTAGTTTATTTCCTGAAGCTACGAAATTTATTTGATTCCTTTTTGTTATTTTCTATTTTTTCATTAATGTGCTCTTGTTTTCTGTTATTCAATATGTCGATAATCAAAATTTTCAGCTTAACATACTTTTGATTATCCTTATTTGATAATCTTTAAAATTTGATAAAATGTAATTGTTAATTTTGAGTTTAGAAAAATAGTATATATATGAAAAATAAATTTATTTTGGAGAGGTTTTAAGCATATTTAACAATGGATATTTTACTTTGTAACAGCAACCTTTTATAAAAATTATGAAATAATTACGATTATTATGCTATTATTTTTATGCTGAATTAGGCAGATTACTTCGCGTTTGCTGCGGAGAATTTGATCTTAAGTAGTTACATAAATGTTTAAAAAAATAAAATGAAAATTAATTATTTGTCATGCTGGATTCTGCTTAATTTTTTTCTTCTTGTACAGTCGTTAGACATATAAATAATTATTCAGTTTTTATATTTGATTTACTCTGTTCTTTCTGTACTAATCAGAAAGGAATATCTATATTATTCTAACAGGAATAATATATTTTTTCAAAATTCCAAGTACGCAAAGGATTTTCAGCCCAGTGAATTATTTTTCAAATTTGCTTTCGAAAATGAAAGGCAATATATCAATACAGCCAATTAGGCGCTAAACGCGCCAACGTAAGAAACTTGAATGAATTTCTACCTCTGAGAAATGGACTCTTCCTGCAGTAACCTGTTTCTATAACGACCGCCGTAAACACAGGCGACTGTCGGTCAGAGATCTCCTTATGGACAGACAGTAATCGGGGTTGAACTTCTATATCTATCAGCTTATTTATTCATAAATTTAAATAAAAAAATCGAACCCAGTACAAAACAAAAATAACCATGGATTTCTTATCTTGTGTCAATTATTCTTGTTTTAATTTTAATTTACTATGATAATAGATTTCTTCTACTATCACACAGCATCATGATTTCTTTGAAGTGTAATTGCGTTTTCATCATTATATGCTATGTTTCGCTGCAAATATATTTTGTGTGTATATTTAATAAAAATTTCTTTTAACTGATCAGCCAAAATAAACTCGGACGATGAGAGTATCGAAGATCCAAGGCCCACCAGGTCACCAGTAAATCATGAAAACTTCGAACCTAGACCTCTACATGATCCCAACCTGAAGCCCATTCCAGTTTCAAATCAGCGCACTCGCAAGACGTCTTCTTGTTGCTGGTATTTCACAATTGTTTTGGTGATATTAATTGCTTGTTTAGCTGTTCTGGCTGGCATTGGAGGTATCGTGTTCATGGAATTTTTTGCCGTTTATGATATCGCGGATACTGGTACACTTCTGAAAAATGATAGAAATCCTTCGGCTTCAAAGGAAAATTTTCAACATCCCTCCCATAGACAAGAAAACCAGAGAAATGAGCCTGAAGTACCTGAGAATATTTTGAAAGGTTTTATTAAAAATTCCACATTTTCGCTGGATAGTGATGTTTCAAGGCAAACGTTACAAACCACTTCACAGCCGGTGGAAAAGATCTTCGAAAATGAAGAGCTAACCAATTCAAAAAACAACCAAGTGAAAGAATCAAACAAGAATAGAAACAATTTTGTCTTTGAAAACCAAGATACAAAAACGACGGAATACCCTAATATTGCAAAACATTCTGATATCTCTAGAGCTAATCATTTTAATCTACCTGCTTCAGATAAATTTGTAGCATCAAAAACAAGTACCAAAAATAAAGATTCATTAGAAATAAAACCCAATCATCAAAATATAAATCATATGAACGAAATACCTGACGGACAAGCAGATGAAAGTAATAAGCAAATAATAGGAAAAGGAGGCATCATTGAGGAAAAATCAAATTCCGAAGGAGAAGCTAAAAATACCAATGAAGAAATTTTTCTGCCGAAAAGAAATTTTAATTTTGATGAAATGACTTCCCTTAAGAACACTGAATCAGAAACTGAGCGAGTGAATTCTGATATATCGTTTCAAAATCTTCCGACACAGAATCCCACTGAACATTCAGCTCTTCTATCAAACGATAATTCCCTTGGTCGTATGAAAAATGTCATAGATGACGTTGACGAAGATAATTCGTTTGATCATGGAAAAAATTCAATAGATCCTGATCCTAAAAATAATTCCTTGGATCACATTGAATTTTCTATTGATCATAATCCTGAAAAGAATGCTTCCTTGGATGTTTCTGAAATTTCAATCGATCATCATCCTAGAAAGGACGACTCCTTAGATAACACTGAAATTTCTAGAGATCATCATCTTAGAAATAATGATTCTTTAGTTCAGACTGAAATTTCTATTGATCATAATCCTAAAAAGATCGATTTCATAGATGAAGCTGAATTTTCTATTGATCAAAATCTGAAAAATACTGATTCCTTAGATCATGAACATTTAATTCCTCCTAATTCTAAAGATAATTCCGGGGATCAATTTGAGCAATCCATTGATCATGATCCTAAAAATAATTCTTTGGAAGATACAGAGCAGCTCATTGCTCATAATCTTGAAGATAATTCATCGGTTCACTCTGAAAACTTCTTTGATCATAATGATAAATCTTTAAATGTCCAAGATGAAAATTCCAAAGATTCTGATGATAGTTCTTCTGAAGAACATTCACTAGAAGATGATGAAATTAAGAATTCTGATGATTCTTCTCAATTGGTATTTATTCGGCCAGTAGTCGAGTCGAAGGCGATTCCAGTCCCTCTAACATTCCTCCGGCGCATTGGATTCGACATAAAGAATCTAAATAGTCACCAGCCAATAACTGCCCAAGATATGGATATGAAGTTTTCCCTTGCCGAAGCTCTGAAATATTTGAGAACTCTTGACACAGACAATAAATTGTCCGCTTCCAGAGAGAAAACTGTCGTCCGGAAAACCATCAATCAAACAGAAAGTAAGATAAAGAAATTACCTTTAATAGCAGAGCGGGAAGAGTATTTGAATATCTTGAGAAAAAAAATATTTGAAGAGAATTTGTAAATTTTAAAATTTTAGATGCTTTTATAGGCTAATGCTGATTTTAACTGGAAGTATTAATTTTTTAAATGTATATATGTTTAGTCTCCAGTTTCATTGTATTTTATTATCAGAAATTTTTTTTTAAAGTTTGTTTTAGTTTAATATTTTATAAATGTAATTTCATTAATTTTGGAAATCTTTATTTATTAAATAAAGTCTGGATCTCTGTACAGTTATTTTTTTACTTATTTTCATTGATGCACTTGGATTAACAATTTCCCACAGATTTTATAAGAGTGGAACGAATAAAAAACTAAACATCTTGTTTGCGTAAAAAAATATTTATTGAATAAATTACAATTTTTTTAAAAAAAGGTGTTTTACACAACATTGAGCTTTTTTTAAATCATGTTAAAATTAGATTGCTCCAAAAAACAATATTATAATACAAGATATTGAATTAAAAATCGATAACAGGTTCTGTTCAGAGGAATAAAAGAACTTTCAAACTAGCAAGAAAATTTCAATTATTTATAAAATCTTTTTTATGAGGATAAAATGAGTGTTAAAAAGCACCTGAAGAAACTGTAAACTGAAGTTTTCGTTAAGAAATGAATACGTTACAATGAAAAAAAAATTCATAGAAACTATATTTACAAATATAAATCATAATTTTTCTGCTTCTGATAATAAGGAATAGTTGACATGAGTTATACATGTCTAGTGTGTGAATTATTAAAGCAACAACACATATTTACTTTTGCGCATATTTGATGTAACTAACACCAATTATGCCAACAAAAAATTAAATATTATGGATTTCCCATTTTTTTAAAAAAGAAAAATCCTTAAATTTGTTATTAAAAAATTTCACTTTATCCTCATATAATTTCTTGCAAATTCCAGAGTCCTTTTACCTTATTTTTTTCGGAAGGGGGATAGGGTAAACTTATAGTTAATTTCATATTACAAGCAGAAAAAGAAACACACAGATGCACAATACAAATAATACCTCATGATTAGATTTGAACAAAATATTCAAATTTTTTTCCACTCTTCAAGATTTGATTCATATCTTCAAAATAGTAAATTTTCTTAATTTCCATCCTTTATTATTTAGGAGATCAAAGATGAAAAATGTTCATTAAGGATTGAATGAAATCCAGCTTTTTCGATACAAGGTTCACCCAATCAGTTAAGTCGCCGAGAAAGCCCATCCAAATGTCTTTGTTAGATATTCAGTTTCTTTAAATATAATACGTATTTATCCAAAGTTCTGATCAAATATTGGCAGTGCCGTGTGCTTGAATCCATCTTAAACTTATGTACAATTAGGCAATAATTATGAAAAGCTGTTAAAACTTTTCGTTTAAAATTCAGAATAAGATAACCACCGACATATGTTACAATAGACGTCTTTATAAAAAAATATCTTTTGTGAGAACGAAACGCATATCATAATTATTCATCTTTTAATCTTCCTGACTTAGCACCGATGAAGAATCTTCTCGGAAGAATTTCTTTTAAATGTGAGTCTGACTCCTTCTCCTTGTTTCTGATTCTTCCCGATAACTTGCTAGGCTGTTTCGAGAACCGTAGTTCTCCATTCGGACGTTTCCTCTGCCAGATTCGATATCTGATTCGTCACTCATCGCCATGTTGATATTTCCGTTGCCATTTGGCCGACCTGAAAAAAAAATGAGAAGCAAAAATAAAAATCTTTTCTTAAAACACACAATTGTTCATGATGAATTAAATATCCTTAACCTTCACGTGAAGCAATGTCTTGGTAAATTTTCATGGTACGGTAAGGGAATTTTATACCCAAAATGAAACGAAACTGAGTAATTATTTGGACCATTAACGCGTTTTAAATTTGGCAACATAATACTTTGACATAATTGATGATGGCTAAAATAATTCTGAATAGAATGATAAGGTAATTAATAGGAAGATAAGGTATTAAAAATAGAATGATACGGTAATTAATAGAATGATAAAGCATTAAAAATAGAATGATAAAGTAATTAATAGAGTGATAAGGTAATTAATAGAATGACAAGGTATTAAAAATAGAATAAGGTAATTAAGGTAAGGTAATTAATATATATTTGATAATTAATCATAAACATCGATAATCAATATTTTGAGCAATAAAAGTACTTAAAAAATTAAATTGAACCGAGTTGGTCATAAGATGCGTAGGATTATCGAGCCATTTATTACCAATACGGTCTATAATAATAATGTACGGTCTAAATGTATCGGCATTATTTGCCAATGATTACACCAACATTTAATGAACATTATATCTAGTAATGTTGCCACTTACTATAAATACCTATCGGATATCTATCTGTTGAAAAGGCTTTTATTATCATCCTCCGTCAACTGTTCGTTAACGGAGGAATCTTCAATTTCTCCGATATGACACACAAATAGTTGGAAATTATTTTACTATAAATATATGTTATGTATGTACATAACCATAAATTTTTTATTTTATCAATCTACATGTATAAAATATAAAAATGAATCTGGTCCAAATAAATAGTAGTTTCGTAGGAAGGTAAGAATCAATTTCAAATCCTTCAAGAATCCTTCACACATTTCTAATAATTTTTCGAATTAAAATGTTTCACTCCAGAAATTGATTCATTTTTCTTTCTCTACCATATATGAAAGAAATTCAGTGCTATGTTCAAGAATGAAAAAAATCAATGAATTCTATTGAAAAACTGTAATTATAGATTTTTTAATATTACAGACAAAAACGAGCTAATGATTTAGGATGTAATCAACCCTGTAACACATTCTCTCTGCTACAGATCATAACATTGTTGCTGTAACTATATTACTTAATAAGGCAGAAAACATTTGCTAGGCAATACATTGTTGATTTAAGACTAAGATTATAGAACATTGTATTTTGAATATGAAAATCCTAGTTAAAAAAATCATAAAGTTCAAGATTCCTGTTTTCAATTGTTGTCAATTCAATAAAAACACATACGTTTTACTACAGACTTCAGACTGCCAGAAACAATTGTTTGAATTTTTAGAAAATATCATACTCTCAGATAAGTAAAGTTAACAAGATGTTCAATTTTTTTTTAAAAGCCGTTGTTTCATTTTTACATTTTTTTCTTGAATTTTTCTAAAAGAAAACGTTTTTAACAATATTTTTAAAACACACAAAGACTCTTTATTTTTGTTGACGGATCAATGAGAAATAAATTTTTTAAATATTAATTTTTTTAAATCAAAATTTAGATAAGAATTATAATTTTTCTTCACTACAATATGCGCAGTGTAAACAAATAATGGTCATACAAAATTCATTGCATTAACTCATATATTGGTCACCATACTTTATTTAAAAAATCAGAAAAATTTTCAAAATGAAACTTAAGAATATTGACTCAGTTTGTTTCAACTCATAAATGCCGTTTTTAAAGATTTAAACAATAATAATTCCGCAATTCAAATCGATATAATAACCATAATTACCAGAAAATATTTCGTCTATTCTTCTGCCTTCTGAAGTTCTCGGCCTGTTGCCATTTCTAACCACAAAATCATTCTTTGCTCCGAGGGTTTCCATTTTTGGTCCATTGCTAAGGATGTGATTCCGCCGCACTTCTAGGGCTCGAAGTGTATCTCTGTTGCGTCCAAGTCGATGAAGTCCATTTAGAACTGGTGTGGCTGAAATGGAATAAAAAATAATTGAGATTTAGGTATCTTGCGAAACAAAGTTTTTGCTTAATAATTTCAATTACCAACCAAAGCTTTACTAAATATTAAGTTCAGCAATTAAATGAAAGTATGATTCTAGTTCTGTGTGAAATAAAAAGTGAAAAGATGTATATGACGAGCAGTGGAAATTATAAGAATCCTAACATCGATCTTCATTGTGAAGTCATTTCCCTTAGAATTAATTAAGTAAAATGTACCAATTAAAAAGAATAAACTTCATCAGAAAGATTTTATGCCCGGAAATTTTCTGTACAAATTCAAATAAAAACTTACATCAACACTTTTAAAAATGGCAAATTCAGATTTTCTTTCAAACAAGTTTCTAAATCTTAATTTTACCTCATTAAAATTTTAAATTAATTTATAAGCTTTCCGCGACATCAAATTTTAATTGTTTTAAGCATATTCTTTTAAAAAATGTGAGATATTACAAACTTTTTAAATGTTAAAATTGACATTCATATGTTGAGCAATAATACAATTCTTAAGTAGATAAATTGTAAAAATTATATATAACAATTGAAACACATGAAGTAGTCAACACATTTTCCAAACTTAAATTGAGTTTAAAAGTAATCTTTAATCGCGATGTTCAAAAAAATTAATCACAAACTTTTATTTGCAATACAGATAAATTTTAGCAGATAGAAACAGATACATAAATTGAGTATGAGTTTCATCTAGTTACATTGAATGCTTTATATTCTTTCTAAAAAGATGCTCACAAATTTGAAAGTCAACAGTTTTTTTTCATTTGTCACTGAATGCGAGTTTGAATACATTATATATATATATACATATATATCGGAATTTTGATTACTGTATTACCTCATTTTATATACCTGTAAAAAACATTTTCTCCGTCAATTTTAAAGATTTTACATATTTAAGAATTTAGATAAAAGAATAAAAACATTAATTACTTTATATATTTAGTGATTATGAATAAAAGAGATAGGAAAATCCTGAATATGTAGCACTTAAGTTGTGTACTAATCAATCATTCCAAAAATCCTGAGATTACATAAATTAACCTTTATAGATATATAGGTTATACCGACGCTGTTATACCAAATAGATATTTATTCTAAGAAATCTATACGCATGCGTGAACATTGGTGCTATAGGATGCTATGGGCATTTTCCGATATTGGAATGGATGTTTGATGGTTTATAGACTGAATGGTCGGATTTCAAATGAGGAGCTTTCAAGATCAAAAATCTGACATTCGTACTGGAAGATACTTTGATAGTTGTTGGTCTTTTACACCCGGCAATTAGAGTACCAACAATTAGACAAGCCATTCGTTTGAATAATACTCATTGTTATTTGTGGCTCTTTTTCTTTAATTAAGAAATTAGTGCAAGACAATAATGCCACTGCGAAAACAACAACTGCAACTTCTATCAATATCAACTGGTCTATTCAAATCTTCAAAGGTTGGACCAAGTTTTATTGGAATTATAAATCAAACATCCCCTGAATCGTCTAACATAAATATTTGTCTTCACCCAAATGTCTAATCATTTGTTTCAAACGATGAATCTTATATCTGAGATCAGACGACGCATCCCGCAGAGATGGCTTAAAACAAATTTTATAAATTCAAGCATGAGCAAAATCCACTTACGAGCTACTTTCAGTTCCGATTCCTGCGCATTTATGTTCATGAATCGTTTTCTGAAGGCGACGTCCAGCGTACCGATTCGGTTCCTCTGGTTTTTACGTTTTTCCAGATTCTGTATGGTCTTCCTTCGAGCCAGCCTGTCTCCGTAGGACGAGTCTTCGCTCTTCGTTTCATCGTCATCGATTCCTCTCAGCCTTTGCAGCTGTTTGGCGATCTGGACGGCATTGCGATCGATGAAGGCGTCATCGCTAATATCTTCAACCTATAAAGAAGATAAAAATCAATCAAGGCATTTAAATTCCGGCTGTTTAAATTTATGGCATACTGATACTTTGCAATAACATTTGAAATTTAGAGCATCTATTTTTTTTTTGATTCTATTAAATTGAATGTAATGATCTGTCTATTGATTTATTAATTTCGAAAGAAGTTCAAATACTTAGAGAAACTGTAATTTAGATCAATTTTTTACGACATTTTGTAAATCTTCACATATTAAGTGCTACCAAGCATTTGTTTATTCTGTAGTGCATTACACTGTACACACAGTTTGCTCCATTTTTGAAACTGAAACACGTTAATAAGCCTATTGCGCCTTGTAGCACTGCAAATATTTTGATTTTTTAACTCTACTGCTTCCTATCATTTAAATTTGATTTTAATTCTGAGTCTGCTGGATTAATACTTTGGAAGATATACCAAAGATCAACAAAAGCATGTCAAAACTCTTATGATATGAATAGAAATTCTAGACTTTTTTTTATTTAAGCAATATTATTTTAGAATAAACATTTACACCTTTGTGAAAATAATTTGATAAAAAACAGCGAACATGTATTAAATTTGCGAAATATAAGATTGTTTAAATTAAATATAAAATAATTGAGATCAATTATTAAAATTATATAAAAGGATATATATTTAAAAAATTAATTTAGGCTATATTGGAAAGTTTTGTAATCTTTGGATCTGAAACTATTGAATATGATTAAGGTATCATAATTCACTAAGCATATTTCGAAGAAATTTTGTCATACATTTATTAATTTTAATCTGTGGAATTACGAAAGTAAGTATAAGAAACCACGAAATTCAAGAACAAGATATCGTGAAATTCTGAAATATATAGAGAAGATTATTAAATAGACGTTGTAGTTTTGTAATTAATTTCATGAAACCAAAAAAAGTGTTGAAATATTATGAAGTTATGAGACATGATATATTGCTTTCAACGAATTATACAAGTAATATGAACATAAAAGAGTGAAAAAGTTTAAAACAAAAAGCATTATTTAAAAGTTTTAATTTGAGAAACACTAGAGAGGCTATAGTTTTTTTCTTTCATCGAGCTTCTTCTTTAACACGTTGACTGCGAACTACGAGATAACTCGTAGATTGCGTTCTTTTTTAGGATGACAGCTACGAGTTATCTCGTCCTTGTTTATTTGCCATTTTTGTGCAGTTGCGATTCAACTCAGAATATATCAGTGCTAATATCAATAGATGGCTTCGGGGGAAAAATCAATGCTGCCTTGCACGAACAGAAAATTTATTAAAAAACGAACAAAAAATTCTAAATTCTAATAATTCTAAAAATTAATTCAAATTCAAGAAATAAAATATTTTATTGCTGTGGAATTTCTTAAACAAATTTTTTATGCTTTTTGATGATAGCTAAGTACTAGAATTAGAGTTTTTAATAATATAATGTGATTAAATCAAATTATCATTTTAGGCCATATTTCTGAAAATAGTTGTGGCAGTCAACGTTTTAAGAATTTTATTTCCAATAAATAGTTTGAAAACTGTTTTCATAACTAAAATTAAAATATAGGTGGCACTATTTCTTTTTGCATCGTGCTAAAATTGCGTCTTTTCAAAGTATACAAGGTAAAATAAAATTAAAAAATTCAATTAGTAAATATATGGGACATAAACACACGGTACTAACCTTCTGATTAAAGCATCCGAGCTCTATAGACGCCATGATATGGGACAACGTTCCAAATCGATGGAACAACATAGCAGTGAACTGGATAATCAAAATGAGGGCGAAGAAGACGGCAAACACCAAACCGATCGGCTCCAACTGCAGGAATTCTTTGTCAATTCTTACTTCGCTTGTTTCTGGGATGTAAGTGATGTTGGTCTTCACACCTAACGGCCAGTCCCAATGCAAGAGATCCTTGTTCAATTGCATAAGGAACACAATCAGAATGAACAGGGCGTTGAACATAAAGAACCCGAATACCACTTTATTTCTGAGTTCTTTCAATTCGGCTGCCACTCGGGCTTTCTGTTCTTTGTTTTCGTCCAGGGGGAAAAGATATTTCTCGATGAGATCCTTCCAGAATTGCATTTCTGCTGGCGCCAAGTATTCCACTTCGCCACGTTTAAGATCTTTATCTTCGATCCAGTAAGGATTGATGAGATCATCTCTTTCTTGTTTAGGTTCTGGAAAACGACAGTAGTATAAAAAGTGTGAAATGCTTGAAAGTTATTACAGTTTTAATATTCAAATAACATATGAGCTATTACTGATTAGGATATAGTCATAAAAATTCATAACTATTATTTTTTTTATTGGTTCTCGAAGCATAAACTCCTTGTGTGCCAACAAGGCTTACAGATGTAAGTCATTTCCCAATTAACAGTAGGATGAATTTCGAAAATAGAGACATAGGTACAAATGCAAGGAAAAAAGATGTGTATTTTACTTGTGCATTCCCCAAGTAAATACACAAAAATTGCTCACAAACTAGCAGAAATGCACAGTAAATGATATAATACAGTTGAAGAAGTATGATACTATAGAACATTCAAAACACAAATACAAAAGAATATATGCAAATATTTCTGGACAAACACACTAAAATGAAGTTTAAATAACACGGAAGAAAATACTATTAATATATGTACAAAAGGAAATGTAAAACTCTATTATTTGAAAGCAATTTTTATACATATTTTCTGTTCTAAGATTCCAATATATCCTCCAATAATCTTATGTATTGAATCTTTAAAAGTTTCTTTAAATTATTTTTACTAGTACATCCCCCTGTTACCATAGAATTAAGCTGTATAAACGGGAATAGCTGTGATTGGCTGCTAAGCTTATTAACTATCCAGCTTTACAATAACAGGACAAAGGACAAAGAAAGTTCACATAATTTTCAAACTGTTGGTAAAAGGCTAGAAGTATTTTCCATCATATTTTAATGTTTTTAAATTGTCAGGGAATATTTTATTGAAATAACCACTATCCAAAGCAAATTTACCGTTAATTTCATTGAGTTCTACACATTCTGTTGACAGCTAGAAATGTATGCAGGCTCTACGAATTCAAAAGGATTCTGTGTGAACAAATTATGGACTGCAAATTTAATTTTGCATGAAATATTTTTTGAAGTATGCTAGCGACTTCTTAGTTGTAGTTTGAATCTATATTCTTCATTAAACTAATCACTCGTTCAGGAATTAATATTTGAATCTAAAATTTTTTAATTACTTCAGTGGAATAAATGCTACAGTAATTCAGATATATTTATTGAAAAACTTTATTATGATAAAAATTTTATGTTACCCAAATTTTTTATTTATAAATTGTAATGTAAATTAAAAGTTGATATATTTTAGAGCTATTTAAATTGATTACAAACAACTTACTAATACAAAATTCTCTTTCATTGAGTTATTTTCAATTGAAAATATAGTATAGAATTGGAAGATGCACGTTATTGAATTGGAGGATGCACATTCTTAAAATAGAGTATGCGCTTATTATTACATGCGTAATACATGCATAAAATATGCATCTAATACATGCATATTTTGTAATTATGTTTTAGCAATGCTTATAAAATACTTTTTGCTATCAATGCAAAATTATTAATATGTATCACGTGGTTACAAAATAATATAGATGGTCAAAGTGTTGTCTTTTGGGTTTTTTGGGGCAATTCTAATTGTTTTTATGTTGACTTTTTACAATGAAAAATGGATGAAGAACAGCAAAAAATGGATATTGTGTACATAGTTCTATTTATCCTTGCTGCGTATCTACAGCATTATGACAATCCTTATTTTGTACTTGAACATACCCAATCTTTCACTGTGATCGGCATCTGAATCGGAATTGAATTCCTCATCGATATCGTTTTCGTTGACAGCTTCGAGCCCAGCTTCCGATTTCACGGATCCTCTGCCGCCGATGGACGTTTTTCTGTTCCGTGGCGGTACCACGCGAGCCAGTTCCAGCGATCTTTCGAGCCCGGATATTTTCTTGTTCACTTGCTCCAGCTGATCACTGATCTGCAAGAGATGCACTTTGTCTTCGTTCGATTTGGGGTACGTGAAGAATTTGCAGGTGAAGAGATTTGCCAAGCTCAGAGTGATGCTACCTTCCTCATTGTCTCCTCCACCAAGTCCTGAAAGAGATACACATCATTAAAAGAGAGAATGTATATTATTTTAAATGCACATTATTGAATTGAAGATTGCAAATTGTTTAATTAGAGGATGTACATTATTGAATTGGAGGGTACACAGTATTCAATTGGAAGATGCACGTTATTGAATTGGAGGATGCATATTATTGAAATGCAGGAAGAGCATTATTGAAATGGAGGATGAACATTATCATAATGGGGTATGCACATTATTGAATTGGTGGATGCACATTATTGAAATGGAGTGTGCACATTATTGAATTAGAGGATTCACATTATTAAAATGGAGTATACACATTTTTGAAATGGAGGTCACACATTATTGAAATAGGGGAAGCACATTATTAAAATGGAGTGTGCACATTATTGAATTGGAGGATACACATTATTGAATTGAAAGATGCACGTTATTGAACAGGAGGATACACGTTATTGAACAGGAGGATGCAAGTTATTGAACTGGAGGATTCACATTCTTGAATTGGTGGATGCCCAATATTGAATTGGGGTATGCACCTTATTGAATTAGAACTTACACTTTATTGTTTTAGAGGGTGTACATTATTAAAATGGGGTATGCACATTATTGAATTCAAGGATGCATATTATTGAATTGGTGGATGCACGTTATTGAACTCGAGGACGTGCATTATTGAATTGGAGGGTACACATTATTAAAATGGAGTATGCACATTATTGAATTGGAGCATACACATTATTGAATTGAAAGGTGCAAGTTATTGAATTGGAGGGTGCAAGTTATTGAACTGGAGGATTCACATTCTTGAATTGGTGTATGCCCAATATTGAAATGGGGGATGCACATTATTGAATTAGAACTTGCACGTTATTGAATCGGAAAATGTACATTATTAAAATGGGGTATGCGAATTATTGAATTGGAGGATGCACATTAGTGAATTGGGAGATGCACGTTATTGAATTGGAGGATACACATTATTGAAATGGAGGATGCACATTATTAAAATAGAGTATGCACATTTTTGGAATGGAGGATGCTCATTTTTAAAACAGAGGGTGCACATTTTTGAAATGGAGAATACACGTTTCTTATGGGGGAGGATAATTAAAATAAGGATTAGCTTAGTTAATTCGAGAATCCAATTTAAAACTTCATAAAAATATTTAAGTGTTCATCAAATAATCTTGGACTGTGACCAAACATCGACTATGACTCCTCAACCGGCATTTAGGATTTTTTTTTCAAATTTGTTTCTAAGAGATCATGAAAAAGAAATAATATCGATTCCAATTTATAACATGGATTGTGTAATACACACGATAGACATTCTGATCATGGATTAATAAATGACAAATCTTATTTTAAACTATATGGAGAAATCGATGGAAAAATCAATTCCAATTTCTCAGCCGATACTTACCTAAGAAGGATAACAGATCAGGATTCTTCTTCTTTTTTAAGAGTTCCTCTTGTTCTTTCCTTTCTTCCTCCAGTTCTTTCTTCGTTTTCTTCGTCTGTACTTCTCTTGTTCCCCAAGTGACAACGTTCAAGTTTATTAAGGAATAGATGATAAGCAACAAGTACATAGACGGGATGCTTAAAAAGTATAATAATCCAGGTACCACACACCAAAATTCCTAAAAATGGAAAGAATATATAAGGTAAATAAAAGTACATGGGGAAGCACGTGACATATGAATAATCAATAAAAGTATGAGCTGAAGACGCCACCTCTGATTTTAAATAATAATGAAAACATCTATATTTAAATTAATCTTATTTTAAATTAAGAAAACCAACGTAAATTATTAATAATTAATTAAAATTTCCAGACCCCATAAAATGTAAATGACTACATTACAAGAATCAATTATTCATACAGTTTTCTTTTATTTTTTGAATAAACAATACTAATTAAAAGTGAAAAATATGTGCCAAAAATTAGAATTTCGACACTTTTAATAACTTTTATGGTTCAAGACTCGGACTCTGTTCTAAACTTAGGTTACAAAAAATCTAGCCTCTCATGTAGTTAAACTGTTTAAAGAAGAAAAAGTGAGTAATTTTCAGAATATAACAGACGCAGAACACAGGTAAATTATAAGACATAAATTTTAGAAAACGATCCATATCCAATAATTGAACCAATATTTGTATGTATATAGCAAGTAAGAAAGGGGTCTTATAAATTTTGAAAAAACAATGCTACTTAATATATGTTTGAATTATATTTAATTAAAAAATTTAAATGCTCTCGAATGAAAAAATACTCTGAATTTTGAAAGCACTCTTAATTTATAATTTATTTATAATTTAAATCAGAATATCTAGCATTTTACTAGCGAATATCAAAAATAAGATATTCTTCACCAGATCTTCCTTTGAAATTCTCTGTTAAGCAGATATTATTTTATGTAATTCGCATTTTATTCGTTTTATTTATTATTTGATTCTCATAGAAGAAATACATATCATATGACATCACAATCACTCCAAATATGATCGTGCATATCATCAATATCTTAACCGAATATTTATTGTTCTTATATAATGTTATGATTCATTTTCTTTCTCTTTCTACAAAACACGGAATGCATTTCATTTTTAGTAGCTTATTTGCACCTGTTTTGAGTTTTCTTATATTTTTAAAAGATTTGAAACTCTGTGTAAGTCATTTAATTTCTCTTCAACAAAAATGTCATCAAAACTATGTGAAATGCAGAAAACTGAGACAGGATACCAATAATAAGTAAACATTAATTTGCTTCATTTTTTTATAATTTAATAAGTAAAATCTTAAAAAAATATATAGGATTAAAAGCATTGCCAAAATGCCTATAAAAATAAAATCTAGGATAAAATAATAAATTAATATAAAAATAATTATTTAACACACGAAATATGATGTATAGTACTATAGTAATAAATTACTAATGCAATAAAGTTTTGTCTCTTGGGGAAAAAATATGGAGAATAAAACCTTTGCTAAGATGAGTGCGTGAAAGCAGCCATGAAATTAATGATAATAATAAATAATTATATTTATGATAATAATAAATTATTATATAACTATAATTTATATAATTATGTTTTTATATGTACCTGCGGGTGAAGAACAGCCGCTATGAAGAAACTGCCCGATAACGCTATAAGGAAAATAGCCGATGGCGATCCGATGCCGTCTTCGGACAACTGGATGGACGTACCGACTAGGACAGCCATCATGAAAAGCGCATAGGCAGCGCTCATGACTTGAGCCACTAAAATCTAGAGGAAGAAATTTAATAAATTCATAAATAATCTAGGAACGAGATGTTGTAACTGAAAATGATACATAATGCAAGAAAAAAGGCAAATGAAATTTTTCATTTATTTTGAGTGATCAAGAAATAAAAATTTCAAATAATTTAACCTTCCAATAACGATTGGGTGGTTTTAGGCAATCAAATATTTATCGAAAAGGAGGAAATCAATTTCACTTTTTCAAAGGCTAATCTGAAGATTTCTTTAGTATAATCGGTTCTTATTAAAATATTTGTTGTTAAATGGCTACACCTAAAATTTAATACATAAAATAAGATTTTAAGGTAGTATTTATTGCACCAAAACTGTTATATGAACTGAATAGAAAGTAAATGGGATAAAAAAAGAAAATTAATGTTTTTGATTACGTAAATAATTGTTCATTAAGACACAATAATTACCATTAATACACATTGACTTAAGAAATATGAAGCAATGAATATATCCTTTAACAAAGAAAAAAGAACATTATTAAATGAAATAAGATTTACATAAACAAAAAAAATTTATAAAAATTTATTTTATTCCATTAGTTTTGAGCAACTCATGCCTATAAAACAATTATAAATGAAAAATGTATGGTTTGTGCTTAATGCCTTAGAATTAAATGTATTTTAAAAAGTTGATTATAGAAATGTATTTAGTTATTTCTAATGTTGGTAAGATAAATGTAAAGGTTATAAAATAAATTTTTATTTAAAGTTAATAACTTGCGACTCTAAATCCTTTCAAATGAAATAATTCTATGAGATAAGCTGTATTGAAATTTTCAATTAAATTTCCTAATTAATTTATTGACTTGTCGGGAATTGTAATTACAAATTATTTTTCTTTTATAAATGCAAGGAAAATAAGTTATAATTATTATAAATCGCAGTTTATATTTTTATAGATACTACTTATAAAGTGTAATTATTATTAATATTAAAGAATAAGTAATGATATTTTAGTTGATTTTTTTTTCTTTTTATCATCCACATTAAATACATAATTTATTCTTTATATAGTCTTTACTATTCGATTGCTGTAAAGACAAAGCAATCTTAAATAATGACAAATCACCGTTTATTACAAGTTAATTCAAACAATTTGAAATATATAACCAAAGCATTATGTTTTAAATAGTATTTTGTTGTTTCCCATTCCTGACGATTCTTTAGAAATATTGTAAATAAATAAATACGCAGCTTCCTTCAAGCTAGAAAAATAAATATTTTAAATTGTGTGAATAATTTCGCATTTAATATGATTCCACTATTTTACTAATATTTTTTTCCATTTAAATGCTATATTTAGTACACATAATTCTTGAAATTCAAATATAATTCAAGATATGATGGAGACAATCATCTTGTTTTTGTCTTGAAATGAGATTTTTAGTTTCTTGAAAGATTTTTGTTCTTGTTATTTAAAAAAAAACATTAAATAAAATATGTATTCGAAATGTCTGAATCTTTCATAGCTTATCCTTTGTTTGAGTAAATAATCATGTTAGATATATTTGCAATTTTAATTATAATGTCTTTATTTTATTTAGTTTTGTTCTCGTGTTCTTTTTTTTGTTTCCTCTGAGTTGTCTCCGAGTTCTTTTATTATCATTTAAATGTATGCCATTGTATCTGGTTATCAGTTTACTGTTTAATTAGAATTATGTTTTTGGCAACGACTGTTTTGTTGTTATTGGTTTGAGCCGCACTCTGCTGCCGGCGTTCTGTAAAACTTTTTCTAAAATGGAAATTAACCACTTCACGTACAATGACGTCACTGACACGCGCATCGAATTATTGAATTATTAATTTTAAACCTGCAATTAAGCGAGAGTATTCAGTAATTTAAAATGCCAGAATCACTTAGAAACTTTTCAATATCTTAAAACTCATTACATTATTATAGTAATTAAAATAAAAATAAATGTTCAAGATAGGATGTATCATCTAATTAGGAAATAAAATAAATTCATACGTCAAATGGTTAAACGTGTTTGCACTTTTAGAAGCTTTTAATTTGATCTGTAACAATCAATCGCATTACACATTCTTTATTACTCTAAAAAAATAACATTTTATTATTCAAAAGGTCTTTTTTTAAAGAAAATGTTTAAAATAATCTGTTATAAATGAATTATTAAAGCTTTCCTCAGAAAGATATCAATTTTTTTCAATCAATTAATTTTAATCTGTCTTATCATTAGATTGTCCTTGCCTTCTTATATTTACTCATTATCAATACAAATACTTAAACGAATTTGTTTTCTTCATTTCTTTCGACAGTTTCTTTATAAATAAAAGTAATGAAATATAATGGAAAAAAGATTAAGCATATATCATTGCAAGAGACAAAAATTTTGTAAGAAATTTTGTAAGTAAAAGTGAAAAAAAAAAAGCTGTGTTCTTTATGGAAATTCCATCTCACCTGTATGTCATTCTTGAAAATGAAACACACGCACATGAAAATCAGAATCGGAATGATGTTGTAGTAGAAAGAGTACCAATTGGAGATCTTGAAGGCGGCCACCATAGCGCCCACCAACATAAGAAAAATGGTTCCAGGACCAAGGACGGTACCGACCATCAACATCCCCTGGTATATGATGTAAGGGAAGGAGATGTTGTCATTGATGGCAATGGTGGCCTTATAGTCCTGCAACAAGTCCATGATATTGGCCATGGTGGAAGGAGCCCATCTTCTTCTTTGGGTGTAGAACTCTCCGAATCCTTCAGGGCAGTGGGTGTATGCGTCAGAAGCTGCGCTGTATTCGACTCGGTACCCCCTTTGGAGCAGCAAAGTACATAACCATCGATCTTCCCCTAGGAGAACGCAGAATGGAAACGAATTTAATGCAACAAAAGTCATATCAAAATTATTGGATTTATCATTTCATAATAGTGAAATTTGAGTAATAATGAAGCAGAAGGATTTTTGTTGTAAAATCAAGCAATATAAAAAAATTGTTAAAGTCAATTCCTACTTAGGTAAACAAATTATTTTTTTATTTTAGCTACTTTTTAATAAATGTTACAATTAATATAAGAAATTTACCAAAAATGATTGATTTTTGCCAAGAATTGAACTCGCATTCTTCACCTTCACGTGAAAACTGCTGAAGCCTTACATTTTACCGATTAAGATACTGCCTGCTGATTTCAATTTTCATTACAAACTGCTAACACTCTAATTAAAGTATTAAAAATTAAGTAAATTTAATTAATGAATTAATGTTTGAAAAAAACTGTATTAACTTCGAGGGTCATCCCCTACAAGCTTAAAAAATGTATTTGAACTTGAGGAGATGAATAAAAGTATTTCATTAATGACTGAACATTTGAACCAGATATATATATATAGGTAGAGGTAAAATTAATAGTTTGAATTTATTAAACAAAAAGTATAAAAAATTGAATTCATTCGTGAAGTTGTTTCATTTTAGGCCGTTTAAAAGAATGAGTTATTAACTTCATAAACATTTTAATCCTAGAATGTATGACTTTTCTTTTTTATTACCAAAGCAATATATTTGTTTTGAAAAGCTACAAATAATTTAGGAAAATTATTTAAAAAATGCTTAAATTTGTTTTTTTTTAAAGAGAAATTAGAAAGAATTAAAGTGTGCAAAATGGTTGCATTACGAATTAAAAAATATCCCAATGACAAAAATCACATTATAACAATTCTGAAATAAAAATAAAAGTCCTTTTTTACATTCGTTACAATGGAGAAAATAAGTATTTTGAAAGTATTTTTAATGATAGAATTATTTATACAGCAGTTAGTATTTTCCCGAATTTGCAGTTCAAATTAAATTCCGATATCGTAATAGTCTATACTCGCCTTTTCAATAATATTTATCAAAAAGCAGTTTAAAAAGTATTTTCGAATACTCATTTTTACTCTTTTGAAAAGTCACGTGAAGCTTATAAATGGAAATAAAGACGTGCTTCACAATGGCTACATTGTGCACCGTAGGGTAAATTTTTTTTTGTTATTTAAATAAATTTGACTTATATGCAGTATATGAAGAAATCATAAGTATGTGACACTGACTATGGTTGGATGAAAATCAGCCTACAATTATTTAGATTTCTGATAACTAATTTGAAGAAACTATCTAGGTTAAAAAGATCAAGTTTCACTATCAAATAAGTTTTTTTAATCCGCTATATACGAATAAGAAATATTATCTCAAAGCTTTTTAAAAAATTTTAATTAGGAAAAAGAAATTCATCTTTACTGTTTTCATATATTAACATATATTAATAATTGCTTTTCGTTCGATCATCTGTGCATGCCCAAGATATAATTGATATTTTAAAAATGATTATATCATGGCATAAATTTTGTTCCTTTGGTCAGTTTTATTGAAATTTGTACAATACAGTTTCTATACATTCTTTCCAATTGAAAGTAAGTAAGAAATAAGTAAAGATAAAGTAAAAGTAAAATAAAAGTACTTAAGTGAAAGATATTAATCTCTTTTATAGAATTTTCTTATCTATTTTGAAATTTTAAATTAGCTTGCAAGTGGAATTATTTGTATTTTTTTACATGGAAAGCATTTAGATTTTTGCAACTTTCTATTATGGAATAATAGTTTTAAGTATACTAGTCCTCTGATTTTAGAAAACTTAATCCTTTTTCTTATTAGATTAGAAAAAAAGAAAGAAAGAAAAAGAAATTACCTTGATCGTACTGCACGTAATGCCTAGCTTCGTCGGATGTCGTTGTGTATCTTTTCATAACGTTATCGTCCATGAGTGATTTTGCCCTGAAAAGGGAAAAGCAACCCGGGCTACAGAGTACACATCCGATCATATGTTCAGTTGCCTTTTGGAGCCAATGGCCGATAGCGTACTCGAATTTCTGATACCATACCATGGGACCTAAAAAAACAATTTAAAAGCAATTAAGACGTAATTATCACATGATTTATCAAGCAGTCCTGTTTATTGCATCTAATCAATAACAGTGTATTTTATACATAATATTAAATAATTGAGAATAAATATTTTCATATTTCTTCTTCTTGTGTACAGCCGATTACCCCGCCACCACTGAACGTAACAATATCAACAGGATTTGTTGTGGTCGACTGTGAACTGGAATAATCTCCATCCTTACATTGACCGAATCTGTCAAACTGATATTCCCTTCGAGATAATGGGCCCCAAAGTGGTCAAATACTGACCACCTCCTCCCCAACAAACTTTCAAACAGTTGGTAAAACACTGACAATTTTAGACATCGTGTCCTTCAGGGTCCTAAGATTACTTGGTACCATCAGTACTGAAATCGAGTCCTTATTTTCAACTCACAGATGCTTTCTATGATCGGAGATTTCTGTGCATTCCTTTAAATAGTGGTAAACAGTACCGATTCCTCCACAAATGCATTTATTTTCCTGCATTCTTCCAAATCTTTGGAAATATGCGGGAATTCTCCCATAACTTTTCGGCGTAACTGCCATTTAAATTGAAGTACTTGCATAAGTGCTCTTTTAGTTTGAAATTTTCGATCTCATAGAACACTATCGATCTCATAGAACACTTTCTTTCAAATCTTTGGAAATAAGCAGGGAATCTCCTGTGTCCTAATATAATTTGGATTACCAGTGGATGGTATCTTCTTATTTTTATTTCTGGATTAGGAATAAAATCGCAAATTACTCTTCCTTTTTTGGACGTATACCATCTGTCAAACCATTGTAGCTTAATTTAAGTATTTTCCTACTAATCAGGATGTCGAGCGTAGTAAATTTTATTGCTTCAACGCGTTACGGACACAGTTGGCAGCTCGTCTGATGGCTATATTTGTATTAATCTGGACAATTTTAATTAATTTTTTTCTGTAGTGGAAATTCAATGTAACCCAGTTAAACAAATTGTTACTAATTACTACAATTGTAATCTCATTAATTATCTGATTGATTGCCTTCTTTCGCACAACTAGAAAGAAGCAGGCAATAAAGAAAAAGAGAAAAATGCATTTTTTTAAAAATACATAGTATTTTAAAATTGCAATTAGCAGGCATCCTGTCATAGGGGCAGCGTATATTCACCTTGATCTGAAGTCTTCTTCTGATAATTGACCCCAGTTCGGGCATGATCGTTCTTCTAAGTACTATCTGTAAGGTGTGTGAATGTGCCATACTGGTTAAAAAGAGACTGTGCAAGTGAATGTGATGAATGGGTAATAAAAATCGTACTCTTGGCCCTAGTTGGCACTACAACAAAACAATAGACGCTGATTAGGCTTAAATCGCTGACTACCTCAGAGAGCTTGTCCATGGCAAGGGCCACAAGAAAGAACAACAACAGCATTGCAAATAAAAGGCAGAATATAAGATCCCCACTGTAAGATCTTCATTATAAAATCTTACAGAGGATCACAACTTTATTAGTAGCTAACGTTATAGATTCTTCCAAACTTTATAGGTGGGCAAACTGGCTTGCATTAAATTTCTAATGAGAAAGTGGTGGTTTGAATGACGATCTTAATATAATATCTTAATATAATAACGATCAGCAACGAAGAAAAAAAAAAGAAAAGGCCGTACCAGAATTATGCATTCTTATTTGAAGATTTTTCGATTATACACGTGATTACTAGAGTCAAAACGTAATATTAAAATACATATGCATATTTTTTCAGTTTAATAAATAAATTTCCATCTTCTGTTGAGAAAAAAAATGAATGCCGAATTAAGTTGTTAGCAAGCAAATCATGGATTTATTTTCATCATGAAATATAATAAACCGCAACTTGAATAATTAACTGAATATATATGTTCATCATATTAATTTTATTTGTTCATCCAGTCCATTATGTACATTTAATTAAATAAATATAATGAGTTGTAGCTGTAGTATATAACCATATCTGAATTGTAGAAATAATTATATCAAAATATATTATTTAAAAACATCATTTGTTAAAAGTTTGGGATATACACTGAACCTGCATTTTTTCACAATCACTTTTCGTCTTGCCGTATATATATTCTATTCCATCCTAAGTTCAGTTACTCCAAAATATTAAAATTATTGCAATTGCTTACTATTTAAACATCATTCATTTGAACGATTCATCCTTAATAGCAATAATAATAATAATAATAATAAATCGTATTGTAATATAAAAATATGAGAATGTAATTTTCAGCAAGTGTCTGAAAGAAATGAAATAAATATGAAATAAAAAAATAGAAATTGAAATCTGGTATCGAAAATTTCATGTTATCCTGTGAGAATATTATTTTTTAGTCATTATTTGTCATAATTAAAGTCATTAATCAGTTTAAACCAGTTTGAAACAATCATGAGACTTCTCTATTCCTCTTTTTATATATAATGATAATTTTTTTAAACTTTCATTTTCAATTTTTCCAGCTGGCAAACAAAGTTTTGGAGATCGACCAATTTTGAGATGAAATAATAGCTATGATGTCATAGTTCTACGTCACCCTTCCCCTTGAAAAACGCATCTGCTGTCAAAGAAGTATACGTAATAATAATAATGCTGGTAAAAGAAGGTAAAAATATTTTTTGACCGTAAATTTTGGAGACATCAAAACCTCATAACTAAAACAACATCATGTTCTCACATGATAAAAAAAAGGCAGCAAAATATGTCATAAATCTTATTTAAATATTAATTAACTCAAACATCTTTATTTTTTAGGGAAAAAAAGTAATATAAAAATAATTTTTTAAATCAATCCCTACTTTGTATATTTTATTGTAGTTACTTTTCATTTAATAATTACAATTTTTGTTCCCGTGTTCCTCTGTACAACGTAAGGAGGGGGGGGGTACAGTAGCTTCTGAAGGTATGGACCCCTGAACACCCGATTACCGATAACCATTGACTCTGCACCCCCAGTGGTATAACTCTCTAATTGGAGAACTTTGTGACCATGTTCGAACTCGCAGAACAAATGATGCGATTCCGAAGCCTTACCAACCAAGCTATCACGACCTGACAATTACAACTAATATAAAAGCGAGAAAACTAGTTTTTAATTAATCAAATTTTTATTCTAGTTACTTTTTATTAAATAAATACAATTTTTGTCCTCATGTTCTGCTTTACAACAAAAGCAGAAGTGTAATTGCTTCAGAGGGCTTGGACCCCTGAGCATCCGAATAACGATCACCTTTGACTCAGTACCCCTTGAGGTATGACTCCCGATACGAAGAACTTTGAGACCAGGTTCGAACTCGCAGAAAAAGGGATGTGAATCCAACACCCTACTAACCAAATTTTCCATACCTAACAGTTAAAACTACTATAAAGAACTATTATAAAGGCTAGAAAGTTAGTTTTTAATTAATTAATAAAAATTAATGAATTAATATTCGAAAAAAACTGAATTAACATCAAATGCCATCCACTACAAGTTTTAAAAAATTACTTGAATCTGAGTGGATGAATAGAAAGTATTTTATAAGCGATTGAAAATTTTAACAAGATATGTATATATTGTGAGAGTGTTAGCTAATAATAGGAATTGAAAAAACTAACAGCTCTGAAATTTCACAATCCAAACAACTCAGTGTTGTTTGGAATAAGAATCAACTCAAGTGCAATGACATTCATCAGTCTTGTTTAGAATGCCAGCATGAAAGAAAAAAAAAAGACAGAAACGGACAAATTTCGCGGGCGGTGTATTTGGAATGATTCCCATGGAGTGTCGAGTGCGTTGGCCCCTGCGTGCGATTTCCTCACCTGAGCCCACGGGGTGTATCCTTCCGCAGGCTGCTCCCAGGTTCCTGTTCTTCTTCATCAGGTCCACCAGCAGCTGAACTGCGTGGGGTCTGAAGTTGATGTCCCCGTCCAGAGCCAGCACGAATGTGTTCTCGGCCATGGTCGCCTTCCGGTTCACGTCCAGGGGCAATTCCATGAGTCGGTGGCCCAGGAGATAGTACATGTACATCACCTGAAAGATAAGCACTCGGCTGTTATCACCTGTTAAAAGATTTTATTCCTGTTAATCAGTGGGTGAAAGCTATATCAAATTTGGTAGCAATTATACAGTCACCATTAGATATGTGCTTCTGATTCTCTATTGCAAAATGTATTCAAATGTGCATTAAGCAGCGATTAACAAGTTCAAATAAGATTTGTAATAAACTGTTAATATAGCAACAGTAATTCTAAACAAGTAATATAAAAAACAACTTTTTATAATCCATTTGCTTCAATTTTTTAAAATCAACTTACTTTTTTAATCAATCTACTTTGAATATTAGGCAAAATTTAGAAAGTTAGGAAAATTTTTATTTTAGTTACTTTTTATTCTACCAGCGGGTGACCGAGCTCCGCTCGGAGAAAACAGGTATCGAAGCTAACTCGAATATTTAAATTTTCAATTGAGATTTATCAAAACAATACATGCCATAAGAAAATTTGTGAAACCATTGGTGAAAAGATAACCGGTCAAAGTGCACCATTGTAAACTATTCTAAACAAAGTTAGATTTTGGAAAGGGAACTATTCTATACAAAGGTAAAGTTTGAAAAGTCATAGGAAATAAAATGTAATTGATAACAAAAAATTAGACAATTAAAGAAATGGTACAAAGTGAGCAGTGTAAAGATTGAAGTGTGTTGAAGTTCAATATTTTTGACGGGCGATTTTCGACTTGGCAACCATTCCTCGTATTATAGTATAAGATGAAATTAAAACGTAAGCTCCAAGCATGCGTTACGAGTAAAAGGGAAAAAATTATCTTATTAGTAAGTTGCCATCAGATTGAAAAAAAGTCAAATTTAAAAAAATAAATTATTATTGCGCATTAAACATATAAAAATGCAATTTTCATCACGTGTTTGCATGAAATGAAAATATATATATATATATATATATGAATATTGGCTATAGATGGCAGCACGTTACCACTTGAAAAGTTAAGTAGCCATTATGGCTAACTAATAAAGTTTGAAAATATCCTATCTGTAACTCCGAACTGCTCAACCGTAGCGCTTCAAAACCGGCGCCAATCGATTCCTCGTGGCCAAAAACCCCCAGACCCCCAAGTTTACCGGAGTTTATTAATTCTAGGGCGATTTTCGACTTGACAACCATTCCGCGTATTATAGTATAAGATTAAATAATTACAATTTTTTTCTCATGTTCTGCTTTACAACTAAAGCAGAGGTGTAATAGCTTCAGAGAGCATGGACCCCTGAGAATCCGAATAACGATCACATTTGACTCAGTGCCCCCAGTGGTATAACTCGCGATATGGAGAACTTTGTGACCAGGTTTGAATTCGAATACAAGGCATACGATTCCAACGCCTTAACAATCAGGTTATCCCAACTTAACAATTACAACTACTATAAAAAAACTATTATACAGGCGAGAAAGTTAGTTTTTAATTAATTAATAATAAAAATTATGAATTAATATACGAAAAAACTGTATTAACATCAAATGTCATCCACTACAAGTTAAAAAAATTTACTTGAATTTGATAGGATGAATAAAAAGTATTTTATTAACGATTGAAAATTTGAATTAGATATATTTATTTATAGGGAGAGTGTGAGCTTATAGTAGGAATTGAAAAATTGGAAGAGAAATTCTTTTTATAATGTGAGTACAAATATATGACAAAATATGCATTTTTGAAATGGTTCATTTTTCTGTAAGTGCATTTATTTCGAACCTGATTAAATTTGATGAATGCAGTTAATGTTCGTAAAAATTATGTAGACATTATTCAAAAGCGATTCGTACTATACATTCCTTTTTTGAAATTAAAGATTTGACAGAAATCTTTTTATTTGATAATTAGAAACAAGAATTAACAAGCTTCTATACAATATTATTAGCCTTTAAATTTGGATTAGATCATTATAATCATATATCTCCTTAAAAATTAATCCCTTAATTGTCGTCCTTTGACAACGATTGATACGGGAAATAAGCGTATCTTGTTGCAAATTCTTTTAGGTTGGACAACATTGACAAATTCAGGTATTTTGCCGGTTTTAGGGTGAACCATCCTCTTTTAATGAATAGGTCACCTGAATATCAAGTTTCTTTATTAACATATTAATGATTGAACTCAATGATATGTTAATGGTTTATTTTAGGTTAATTTTTATCTAGGTAATTTTATAAAAATGTTATTATTGATTACAACTTCAAGATGACACGGTAACATCATTAAAAAAACGGTAGTTGCACATAAATACGTTATTAACAAAATTAATTTAATATCACAAATAAGAACCCGATAAATTATGCTCGACAAAACATTAAGATGTTTTTATATTCTTTAAATATGTTTTACTAAACAATTAGGCTAATAGCCTTCTTAATCGACCTGCTTGAGGGCTTTCACCTTAGTCTAATGACCTTAGACAGCTACCTAGGGTTCCTCCATGGTTAGTAATTGAAAACTCGATCCAATTACAGTCACAAATCAATCCAATGTATTGCCACTTTTGGTGCGTTTCTTATCGGATTGTTCTTACAATTTTCAGATTGTATTAGTAGTAATTTCAATTATAAGCTCTTTTTTCCTTTTTGAATGAAGACAGCAAGACATTGGAAACATAAAAACCCAAATGTATGAAGCTTTGAAAATAAAGACAATGAGAGCTTGATTCAAATCCAATCATAAATAAACTTTGAAAATGACTCGCATCCTAATTTGATGGGTATTTATTTTGTTTTATAAATAAATTTGTTTATCATTTACAATTCCAAAAATGTTTGCTATCAGTTATTTATAAATAAAAAATAAGTTATACCGATGTAAATAATTCGTTAAAGACCATTAAATGTGATTAAAATTCAGTGCTGTTTAAAGATTTATACATCAAACAATAGTTAATATGGAAGTGATATCTGAGAATGCATTATTATGATTATTTGTGTGCATTAAAAAAACGTTAAGAATTTTAAAAAAGAATTTTTCAGAATTTTTAAGAAATCCATTACAGAAATGAAAGGATACATTTTAAAATTTGATCAGGCATGAATACAATTAACAAAAGCCCTTACACAAGCAGATTTGGAATTTTATACCAGTTGAGAGATTTATGATATCATTTTATATACGATTGATTATATTTTCATGATTTAATTAGTATTATCTTAGTAAAATAAAAATGCCTTATTAAATGATTAAAAACTAAAAAAGCACAAAGCATAAAATAAGGAAAAAAGGAAGTCTTGTTTTTAATATAAGCCTTATTAGGTGATGTATTACAACACTGCCAAAATAGTTAAGTTCTCCTATCATCCTAAGCATCAGCATCCTAAACATTTTCAAAATCTGTTGAATATTTCTGCGAACCAAAGGTCTTTTATACTGTTTCTTGAATTTTGAGAAAAATTAGGATTTACGTATAGATTAATAGATATTATAAATATTTAATTTTGATTCTGTTGTCGAATATATATATTTACATTTGTCTATTAACTGTATGTTAAACTTAAATAGATTCCCATTCCTTATTGAAATAATCGTTATAGATTTATATTGTTTATTATTAAATATGCTTTCATTATTATTATGATTCATCAGATATTGCGTCATGTTGTCCCGTACAACCGATACTGCAAATCCGCAACCTAAATAGTGCCCGTCCTGACTCACGGTTCAACTCCAGGCGCCCATTTCGTCTACATTTCCTCGAAACCGCAGCTGAGTAACGAAAAACATCTCATCTGTATTCTTAGAGTGTCTGAGGTTACCTGACTCCACCGTTTCCTATGCCTGATTTTCATTTTGTCCTTGAGATGGGCAATGAGCTTGTTTTTGCCAGGCATCGTCCAGATCAGCTTGCCGCCGTACGGGGTTGGGATCTTCTTCGGGGGCTTCAGTTTGATGTTGCACTGATGGACATTACTGCAATGAATACAAGGTAAATGAATTCAATGGAAGAATTGCCACAAAAGAAAATTGCTGCTCTATTTAAATAAATAAATAAATTACGGATATCTTATTTAATTTTAGTAGTGGCGAATATTTGAATCATCTACCTTCATACCCTGTAATTCAGAATTCACACGACTTTGTGACACTCATTAAATTTTTACTAGTGTTTTTTGTTAATCTTTTCAGCCCTGAATTTTTAAAATGTGGAATAAAAAGCATTTGTTGGAAATTACTGATAAGGGGTACCAAAAGAACATCCACCTTTAATTTAATCTGACTTTTAACACGGGTATAGGCCGCCATCAGGTTTGAAAAGAAATGAAAATTAAGAATTTAAAATACCGCGATGGCAAATGCCATTGGGAGGGCTGAAAGGGCTAATTACCTTACTTTTCCGTTTTCGTCAAAGAGGACATCTTCCAATATTTTAACGTAGAACCGTTAACAGACTTATTGAAAAATTTTCATTGCCACGATGCTGGCACATTAATTGTTTACTATACCAGGTGAGTTTAACTTTCATGATAATCAAATGTAATCAATATTTTAATTTCACAGAAAACCAGATATACCATTAAACCCCAAAGTAAATATTGAAGAAGTCTTTAAAATGTCACATAGCAGTATGATACGGTCCAATATGTTAGTAATTTAAAAAAGTTGTAGAAATAAACTATAAATAATTTATGCTAAAAATATTAATTAGTCGGTGAATTAATTAATTAGTTGTTATCTATTCCTCATCAAATCCTTTCAACTCAAATTAAAAGTAGAAATTCGTAAAAGAAAGTAGTAGTAATAAAAGTAAAAATTCCTAGAAGAGAGCAGTAGTAATAAAAGTAGAAATTCATAAAGTGAAGAGTAAAAGGGAAACTAGAAATTCATGCCGATCGACTCCATAAGTCCGGAGAATATAAACCACGTGTTATGAACTTGATGCTTCATTCGCTGATATATCAAGAAAGAGAATTATCATTGTTAAACTACAACTATTTGACATAAATATAGATGAATGTGCTCTCATTTAGATGAATCTTTAAGAATCCATTGTCTTTAAATTAAATCCATTGTCTGTTAAATTAAAAAATATATATCTTCGCTTTCATGTTCAATATATTAATAATTCATAAAGAGTAGAAATTGTGATATAAGAAACCAGTATTATAATTCTTACAATATTGAAGTTGATATTTCCAATACACAAGTCTGTAGTGCCGTCATTTTACTTAACGGAAGCGATATAAATAGTCTTTATATTTTAGAATAGGAATTTCTTTTAACAAATTTTGTCTGTGGAGTTTTCAGCAGAAAACAGAAAACAACGACAACCCTAGATGAATAAGTTTAATTATTTTTATAAGTTATAAAGTTATTATATGCTATAATAATCGAATTATTGTGGTTAAAATTTGTTATGTGTTATAATTTAATATTATACACACTATATACGAAACAAATACTCCACTTTGGGAAATATTTACTCATAAACTTAAAAAAAAATCTTCATCTTCATTATTTGTGCATTTAATTACCAAGGTATATTAAAGATTTAAGAATATTCAAAAGAGAAATAAAATATCTTTCCTGTAAACATTTTGTAAACTGGAAACAGATTAACTCAATTCTGTTCCCCTGTCCTAATCAATAAATTTAACTAAAGAATTACAGAAATATTTTAATTTCAAACTATTTTTTGCACATCAATAGAAAAAAGTAATAATAACGTCTGCTTTTTTCATAATCAATTCCTTGACTTAAGAGATCAAGGTTTTTTTTAAAAATCTGAGCTTGATTATTTGACAACTATATGCTATTTGTTATGATAAATTGATAACAATATGATTTCTAGGTATATTGATAAATTGACAATATATACCTCAAAATATATTTTCAAAGTAATATTTTTATTAGCATATCATTTCAGAAGATATCATTAAGCAATTTTTAGAGTATCGAGATGAGTCAAAAAGCACAGCTACATTTCTAATAATTTTTTCGAGAAACAAAGTGGACAACTGTAAAATTCAAAAAAATAGTAACGACGAGGAGAAAAAAGATAAAGTTCCACCTGTAAGATAAGACATTGCTATTTTCTTTGGCAACGGTGTACTGTCGAAATAGAAGTAATGACTGTTGGTACCTGAATTTTATGAAGATGGATATGTTTTAACAAAAACAATTACAGTATGTGATCCTACGCTCTAAGCCCGTGTTATTTTAGATTTTATAATTTATTTCCATCTATTCATGTAATGAAAAATATTGGCAAATAATTTTGGTTAAGTAAGAGATTAGCTATCAGATAACAGAAATGAAAAAAAGCGTGACGTTTTAGAAGATATAGCATGTCTCTATCATGAGTTCAGTTTTTAAATAATCTAACATTTTGTGCTATTAAATGCAAGTGTCCATTGTTATTAAGTTTTTACCATAAATTCAAAAATTGTAATTTTATAAAAAAATTATTTAATTGTTTTTTAATTGTGATAAAATTTTCTCATATGATGGCGTTTCAGCCAATTGCAGCCCTCTGATTGTGGGAAAAATTATCTCTTTTGATAATTTAAAATTGCTACAATTGCTGCACGAGCTATTTTAAGACTGTTAATTCAAAATCCCCAAAAAATCTGTTTGCTTTGTTTATACAACATAATACCAGTCCAAGCTACTTCAACCATAGATTTAAGGTTATTTAAGTAGTATCATAAGAATGATTTGAAAGATAATTCTTAATAATGAGGTTAATCCTTAATAATGAGATTAACCCTTATAGACTTAATCAGCCTACAAGGGTTCGAAATTTAATTGTTTAACTTATGACACTCATGAGAAATTGATTGGTAGGGGAGGGGTTGTGACACTAGAATACCCCTATGTGTTATAAAATTTTACAGAAATATATTGGCAACAAGAACCCTGAAGACACAAAATTGTGCAAAAGCACATGAGAAAAACACTCACAAAATAAAAATGGAAAACAAGCAAACTGCATATAGCAGGCAGTTTTTAAAACGTTGTGAACGGCAAAGGACTCGCTTGACTGCACATTGACAAACGGTTGAGATATCTATGAATCAAAGTTCTCAGTGAAAAGAAAATTTAAGCAACGGGACTATCTGACCTTCAAAGGTTAGATCAATCCGATGCATTCTCGGGATTCTTCTTTCAAACTGATAACTGTTTTATTGAAAAGTGCCTTTAAAAAGAAAGTTTCATTGTTACATTTTTCAATTCATCCTTAGAGCTGTACTGTATTTGAAAATGCAACGATAAAATAAATATTATTATCTTTGGACAGGCTAACTAATTAATTAATTTTTTTAATGTAATTTATATATATTTAAATTAAATTCCCACTTTGATAGTTGATAAGAAAAGATTCTCTAACAAAATTAAATTCATCAGAAGACTGCTGATTTTAATATATTTTTCACTGCATTTATTTTGAAATTTGAATTTAAGAATTTTATATTTAAATTTATGCATCATTTTGTCAAATAAAATTTATACTCCCGAGTAATTATTTAAAAAAAGCAATAGTATTTTAATTATTTTAAATATCATTGAAATGTGTCATGGATACATTAAATAATATTTCATTTGTGTAAATGAAATATTTTTGAAGTATCAAGTATGCATAGAGTGGAAAGCAGCAGATTCAACAACAACAAAAAATAATAAATGTTCACTTTTGATAGATATCAGCTTTTAAGAATAAAGAAACAAAATATTGTTTTGAGTTCCACCATTGAAGAAGGGATTATGATTTATGATTTTAAAAAATTAATTTAGAGGCAGTTTATTTACTTATAATTATTGTTACTAGTATTCCTTGTTTAGTGTTTATCTATTTACCTTTGTTTTATACACATTAATTTTAAATTGTTTCCTGAATTTAATGATAATTACCCTTTAACATCTATTTAAATCATATAACACGGCAAATCAATGATGAAAAGACTTTCTGCTTACTCAAAAAACAAGCAAACAAACAGTAAAACAAGATGAAATCTACGATCACAAATTTCAAGTTATCATGTAAGAAATTATTATTTTTTAAGTCATTATTTGTCTTAATTAGTTTAAGTTTTTTAAAAAGTTTGAACTTTGAACTTTCATTTTCAATTTTTCCAGCTGGCAAACAAAGTTTTGGACCTCGACCGGTTTTGAGATGAAATAACAGTTATGATGTCATAGTTCTAAACCAACCTTTTAAAAATACATACTTTGAAGAAGCATACGTAACAATAAAGCAATAAGGATAAAATCAGGTCAAAATTTTTTAAAACGCATCTGCTTTCAAAAATGCATACATAATATTAATACAATAATGGTAAAAATAGGTTTAAAAAAAAGAAATCTTCCACCGACAATTTCAGGCGGTCCATAATCTTTATTTTTTGTCCGTAAATTTCGGCGACACCAAAACCTCCTAACCAAAACAACATCTTGTTCTCACTATCTCTATATATTTACAAATCTACTTTAAAATTTTTGCTCCTCAGTTATTGAATATCAATAAATAAATAAATAAAATTTACAAATTTCATAGATATTTCAATATTTACCAGTAATTTCCTTTTCAAGGATAATTGTATCAGAACTTAGAAAATTGCTTTGAATCTCATTTGGCTTGAATTACCTTGTGGCTACCTTAAAAATTATATTACAATACTTTAACTATATATATTTTCTAATTGAACGTTTAGAAAATCCCGAGCACCACTAAGTATCACAAGAAGTAAACATCAGACATAAAAACATCACATACAGAACAGCTACTCACGCATCACAATCGCTTGCACAGTTCCTTTTTAAAAGAGGGGGGCACATTTAAACATATCACAGATAGAATAGATAAAGATCAACTATGCCCGAATCGGGACTCGAACCCAGAACACCCTGACCACGGGAAAGACACGCTACTCCTGTGGCAGGTAATCGGCTCTATAGTTTGATTCAAGTCAAAATTTATTTTTGTCTATGAAAGTTGGAGATATTGAATAAATACCATAACTGTAAATTAACTATTATTTAGTTTGGAGAAATTTTTAAAAATAAAGAGTAAGAGCATAATAAGCGACAGCTGTAAGGATTTCACTCCCCTAGGATTTATATATTATAAACTAATTGTCTCAGGTGCCCAGAGAGTTCGATGAGAATATTAATTACATTTGATTTCAGGTAAATCATTCCGGTATAGCTTCATACCCATGTTTCCGCTAAATTGCCAGATAATAATGGCATGTTATTTTAAATGGCTTATTTAAATTTTATTTATTTTGAACAAGAACTTTCTAATGTATGCAGTGCCATAGCATCAAAGTATTATTAATAACGTTAATGCTCAGCTATTATAGATTCTAAATTTCGCGATACCATAACTTTATTTTTATATTTGCCTTGTAAACTACACTAATATTATACTGAATTCTACAAAGAAACTATAAAAGAAAAATACACAAATATTTGATAGAAGAATGGAAATGATTTTGATTTCAGTACAACGCTGTAATGTATTGCTGAAAATCCGAAGATTTTTTTTAATTGAGAAAATTTAGCAAAATTTTGCCGGCTGTAAAATTAATATCATTAAAAAAACAAGGTTTTAAAATTCGGTAAAATTCATTTTTTGTCAAAAATATTTTTGAAAGTTATGATGGGGAAACACCAAAATGTCGCTTAATATTTAATTTTAAAATTTTCGAAAAATGGCTCCAAAAAACACATTTCCAATCTCCAAAATATACATAGTTAAGTTGATAAGTCTAGGTCAAACAGTCTGGCTCTTAGAGCACTGACACACACACGCATGCACATCCAACTAGAAACGCACTCACTTTTATTTTTATTACTATGCATTCTGACGAAATGGTAAATTTGAATGTGGATTTACACTCACAAAAATATACTTTCCAGTCGAAAAATTCTGCCTTTAAAACATTTTTTTTCTTGTTCACGCAAATGCTTTTTTTATATACCAAATTAGTAAATTACAGGTCTGTGGATTTGCTATTCATTACTCCATTAAACACAAAAGGAAATAAAAACCAGAATTAAATAAAAACAACCCGCAGTTTTTTGTAATCGCAGAAAGAAGTTTCCTTGAGATTTTTCTGACGATTTTTGAAAACTCAATTTAATGGTACAGAACAAATTTAAAGATGAAAATAATTTGATTAAAGAAATGTGAATGAAGTAACTTTAAACAGTTCTACCAAAAAAATTAAGGCTTAGCTCGAATCTTGAAAATATTTGAAACATATTTTTGCTTAGTTGTCATATCGTATTGTTTTCCAAGAACTAATTTTATTTATACACTTTTTCGAAAATTGAGTTTTTGTTTATATACCGAGATTTTATATATTTTTTATTATACTTGTGTTTCTGCTACATCAATTATATTTTAAAATTTTCTTAACATTTGAATCGGTTAAAGTCTTATTTTCCAAAGCAACCTAATATAATATCATATATCTAGTAAATGAATTATATAAATTTATAAGTTATATGAATAATTTAACTCGCAAATCCTAAATTCATTTATATATAAATCTATATTAAGTTAATCTCTATCATTTATAAATTAACACCTTCTAAGTATTCAGTTAAACCTGAAGTTATGAAATAAGCAGGAGATTTCTATAGCAAAGCATATTTCTGAAGCTAAATTAATTATTAAAACTAGGATATTTTGAAAGGATATTATATGAATGTTAATCTTGTAAATATAAAAAAGCAATTTTTTTAAAAAAATAAAATAATCAGTTATATCATTAGCACGCTCAGTCATCATCCAAGCGTACCGCTTTTTAAGCTTTATCCTTTTGTGTCATTTCGTACCAATTATATTTTCATTAATATCTTAGCAGCCAAGCATATAAAGATAAATTCCAATTATTACCTGAATTTGGATTTAAAAAGGAAATAGGAACGGTATGGAATATGATTGCTAGATCTTAATAATCAGTTGTTATTATAAAAAAAGATTTAAAACTGCCACAAATGATTAAGATTTTCATGAGAGCTACCAAGTAACCGCATCATATGTTGATTCAGAATATGTGATTGAATGATTCCAAGATAAAATTATGTTCTAGATTGAAGAGTTCTACCGCGTCTGTCCCTTGTTCTGGGTGTCCTGGGTTCGAGTCCCATTCGGACGTGGTTGTTCTTTATCTGTGATATGTTTGAATGTGTCCCCACTGTAAAAAAGGGGCCATGTGCAAGCGAATGTGATGCGTGAGTAGCTGTTCTGTATGAGATGTCTTTATGTAATGTGTTGTCTATTTCTGTAAGCCCCGTATGATACTTAGTGGTCCACGAATATTTCTAATTGACTTTAGACTTATTACATAACATTATTTACCGCATAATTTTAATATTGAAACTTGAAAGAAGTAAGGTAGTGGAATTTATAGTAACAATGGCTGATCCCTCATTTCAAATACATAGAACTATATATATATATATATATATATATATATATATATAACACAAGAGAGCGCGCACACAAAAACAAATTAAGTTTCGGTCAGTTAACAGTTAATGATCTGTTCAGTTAGTTGATTGAAGCTGCAGTGAGTCAGTCCGCTGATGTGATTTAGAACAGTTTCAGAAGTTCCAGTGGAAAGAAAAGGCATTAACATCGTAAAATAAATTTTTACCGAAGCATGTAACCAGGTACATTTCTCTTATTCTGGATAGACTGTTTCTAGATTGAGAAAACTTATGGCTTTCACCAATCTAGCCACAAATGGTAAAATAATATCTTCAATATCGTAGGCATTCAAATAAAATTATAATTTTAAAAATTCTTGTATCCGAGATTTTCTTAAACGATTAAAATGTTCTTGAAAGCTATCAAGTAACTGTATCATATTATATAATTGATTGGATGATTTCACAATAAAATTCAAAGCGATACAACTTTTAATGTTTTTTCTTCGATTAATTCAATTCTGTTTTAATTATATGTCACAAAGAAATCTATGGCTAAATATAAAATTTTAAATCAGGATTATAAAATAAGTTTTTTTCTAAAGGGAAAAAATATATTTAAAGATAACAGATTAAAAGTGATTAATATATGTAATAAGTGTCGTTGTATATCTTGTTTTAAAAGGTTTTTTTCTTATTTTGGAAACAATACAATCGTTCCTTTCCAAGGGATTATATTTTTTCCCTTTATGGTTCATTTCGCGCAAAGTGTAAGAATAAGAACACGGTGCCTATTTCCTAAAGGTGGAGTATAATGCCTGGAGGAATCCCTTTCTGCCCTTGCCAACAAATAGAATCGTGCCGAACAAAACAGAAAACACCCGTAAACAACGCGAAGATATAATAGGTTGAGGGCGCGGTGTCGCATTGTTTAGAACTTGATTTTTTTTAACCTTTAAAAATGTTCTTAGGGCGTCCTGAATTGCGCAGATTGCATACTAAGTTAAGTCCTATTTCATATATAACTTCACCAGTCTTGTAAGAGAAAGAAAACAACTATGACAACACATATTATTATTTTCTCATCTGTTTTTCTATTAACTATGGTTTTTGAATTTTTGGATTTCAATTTAATGAACATTTAATTATTTTATGTTGTAGAAATCAACTAGATATTAAATTATTAAATTTGTGCATTTCCTTTGAAATTTGGCTGCTCTTAGAGCTATCTACTATATTCTTTAAAGAAAATAAAATATAAAAATATGATTTAAGTAGCACGAGCAAGTGGTACTTCAATGAGGAAAAAATTAGTTTTTATTAAAGTGTTGTCATCACGTTGACAAAAGCTCAAATTAAAAAAGTAAATTATTTTTGGAATCTTATGTGTATTGAATTTAATACAAAAAATGAAATCTACGGTTGCTAATTCCAAATTATCATGTGTGAACTTTATTTTTTTAAGTGATTATTAGTCTTAATTAATTTAAGTCCATAAAAAGTATAAATCGGTTTGAAACAATCACGAGATTTCTTTCTCTAATGATAAGTTTTTTAAACTTTCATTTTCAATTTTTCTAACTGGCAAAGTTTTGGAGCTCAACCAATTTTAAGATTTAAAAAAAAAAAAAACAGTAATTTTGACGAAAAGTTCACTATTATTAGAAGATATTGTATGTGTGGTAAAATCCAATGAACGTAATGCAGATTGATATTAAAATTATATTCTAATATTTACAGTATTTTGAGAAATACAATTAGTAAGAATGTACTTATAATATCATTTAAAGAATAAATGTAAGTCGCGTTTTACAAAATTGCGGTAGTTAAAAACTGAAAGAGAATAAAAAAAAACAATAATCATCTAAGCGCGAGATTAATTATTTAAAGGTAAAAAATCGTAAACAAATCGAAGAAGACGTCATTTCTTAGAAACGACAAGCAAAAAGCAATTGATAGTAATTTTAATTAAATATTTCAAACAGTAGGGGCAAAACAAATCTCAAATGTCATGAATCATATGACTCGCTATCTACCAACAAAAGAACGAATATTTTTTGACAGTGAATTTCGGAGAAACCGAAATCTGCTAACCAAAATAACACCATGTTCTCACATGATAAAAAATATAGAAAAGAAATTAATTTATTTAAAATAATGATCAGAGTATTAATTTAAAAAAATAAAAGGTTTGTGATATGTAAACACTCCGAATGTTAAATTATTATTTGTAAAAGTTAACATTTTACTCTACGTTATAATGAAAATCATTCATTTATTTTGTGATAGAAAAAAAAATTCTTGTAAAAGTGGTAAATTTTCAATACTTTTTTTTTAAAAAAATTTCTAGACCCAATTTCCAAAATAATATTACTTAAGGACTGAATTTATGAATATAAATGTAAACGGATATTTTTGCATCAAATATAACTTTAGTAATGAAAACATCTTTCTTGCACATTTAATTCATTATTACTTCGTTTGGAAATTAAATATAAAATTAAGTAGATATTTTGCAATCTGATGCCGACAGTGTTATATTAGCAATTACAAAAATATAGTTTACCGATTTAGAATACTCCTGTGCCTCCTTACATTTGACAACACTGTTGTAAAAACAGATGTGACTAAGAAGTGAAAGCGATGTCATAGATACTACTCTTGTACTGAAATGTGTATACGAAAGATTAGAGAAAGCAAAATGGACGCAATTGAGAATCAAAAACAATTTTATTGATTTTGCTCTCATTGGTTACTCAAGAAATTACTTAAATGTGTTTTGTTTATTTTTTGTAATAATGAATTTATCTCAGTGTATTGCCCAACAGGCTACTAATAATGTAACAAGTAATATATAAAAATATATTTTAAAAAATCATTTTCTACTTTGGAAATTAGGAAAAAAATTATTTTAGTTACTTTTCATTATACAATTACGATTGTTTTCCTCGTGTTCCACTCTACAACGGAAGGAGGGGGTGCAGTAGCTTCTGAGGTTATGACCCCCTGAGAAAACGTATAACGATCACATTTTACTCAATACCCCCAGGGGTATAACTACCGACATGGAGAACTTTGAGATCAGGTTCGAACTCGCAGCACAAGGGATGCGAATCCAACGCCCTGCCAACCAGGCTATCCCGACCTAACAATTACAGCTACTATAAAGGCGAGTGAATTAGTTTTTAATTAATAAAAATTAATGAATTAATATTCGAAAAAACTGTATTAACATCAAATGTTATCCACTACAGGTTTAAAAACAATTTACTTGAACTTGATTGGTTGAATAGAAAGTATTTTATC
>JAOUZG010005616.1:62711-86246 GCA_026289955.1 Argiope argentata | reverse complement strand
AGAGAGAGAGAGAGAGAGAGCTAATAGTAGGAATTGAATAAATGAATGTAAATTTGGAAATACACAGTCACAGGATTTTTCTCTGCCTTGTGTTGTGAAAACCGTTTTTAAATATGCATTTTGGAGAAAATTTCACACCATAAAACTTGTGTCCAAATACTTTAAAGCATATATTTCAATTTTTAAAGCCAGATGGAGTGAGGGGAAAACCAACAACAACAATTTCCAAATGGTATTTATCCTTGCTACGTCACTAAATATTAGCATCTTATGGATTGTAAATCTATCCTTACATGACATTTCCCACTAAGAACAAACAAATATTAATGTAGCTTATCAAATACCAGTATCCGAGAGAAAGAACAATAGTAAGTTATTTTTTTCCTTGAGTAAGGATTCTGTGGAGGATCTTAAAGCACCTTCTGAGAAGGACATTTGTTTTAATTCACTGAAAGACAATGCTTACAAATTTTCACTACACAGCGAAACTGAATCTCAAATAAGAACAGCTTCCGGGAATGTGATATTAGAAAGTGTAATCGAGTCGAAACAAAGGCGGATTCCACTGTCCAAATTAAACAAGGGTGGAGTTTTGCTTTTGTTACAGTTTTAAAACCATTCTAATCCCAAGGACTCTCTGGGTCTGTGATGGGGCGTTGGTCAAACTCAAGACAGGACTGTTTTGTGTACATTTTTACCTCACCGCGGCTCTGAAACGTCATAACTAACTCAAAAATGAAAGGTTCTGCCGAGTTGCTCGACAGGCTGGAGCAAGTCACAAACCACTTTTCCAACCACTGACCTAATTCCGATTCAGTTAATAATATAGACGAAAGCTGGGAAAAGTTTGGGGGAAAAAGAAAGGATAAAAAGATTTAAAAAAGTGAAGTCAGCCGGTGACGACTTTTTTTCTTTCTGCTTCTGTGAGTGGTTTTGTAAAGTGGGTCATGAAAAACCACTCGGCCAAGTAGAAATCCTGATCGCATTCCACGACTTGTTCACTTCTCTCTGGTAGAAGGAAATACGCTTTTTCCTCTGCCAGAAGTTAAGAACGAAAAGTTAGAAAAGAGTTTTTGAACAAAGGCGGATCTTTGTCTTATGTCATCTCGGTTAATCAGCCGTTTTGTGGAAAGAAATGATGAAAACAGGCCTTCGGTGGGAAGTGAATCTCGTATTGAAAAAAAAGAAAAAGTAAATAAACTTCGCATTTGAGGGAAATCTAGTTTATATTTTGCGTGAATTAAATTTCTGTTTTTGCTTGCATTTAAATTAATTCTTCTTGGTGTATGCATATGGTCTCTCAATCGCTCGTTGCATTTTTTTTTAATAACAAAATAGATCATTGTCATTATAGTCATATTTTGAGACTCATTAGAATATAACGAATGTTAGAAAAACAAATGTGATCCAAGATACAAATTCATGGTTGTCTGAAAGCAACGTAGAATGTAGAATTTTTTATTAATAATAGAGGAAAAAATTTAATCAAATACTGATATTTCAAAAATTTTGATCAATTCTTATTGGGTCAATAAGGTAATTAGTATAGTTTTTTGAATTATTTTAGCTTTCTAATTATTGAACATCTTGACATCCCAGGATTGCCTCTCCTCCCCCCTTGTCATTTATTCCCCTGGGCCATTTGGGGTCAGTTTAACCAATCATAGATTAGACCGTTGATGTAGAATGCTCTTGTAGTCAATAAGAAGAAAAAAATATGAAATTTAGAAGGGGAAAAAATGTTTTTGCCAATTGTATAAAGCTACGTAAATTTTTCGAACTCATTAAAGGTTTCAAAATATTTCTTTTATTATTGAATATGTTATTTTCCAAGATTTTTTTCTTCTTTACTCGCTTTCTCTTTTATTTTAACCTCTTAAGTCTAATTGGTTGCATATCTGTTTTATGCATGTTGCAGCAAGTGACATTATACTGCGAAAAAAATCATTTAAAAATATCTCAGGGCTAATCTTTGAATACGACTAAAATTCAAAAGATAGTTGCATCTTATGCTGTCGTTTCTCATTAAAGTAAAGTATTTTTTTCATTTTTAATTAGATTTTGAAATCAACAGATTATCGTTATTACTTATTAATTTCAAAGCCTATCATTACATTAAATTCAATTTTTCATTATTTTAAATTGAAGAAGATAAGTCTTTTAGATACATCAATTTTATTTTCCTTTTTTCTTATTTAAATTGTTGTTTCGTGTCCCGGTATACAACGGAAGGAGGGATACAGTAGCTTCTGAGGGTATGGGCCCCTGAGCACCCGAGGGTCAAAGTCTGACTTCTAGCTAACACGCGTCCCAAACCCTTTTTAGGGGGCGGATTTCAATCATGCATTTCATTCATCCAAAAATCGTTATTTAGATCTGGAAAAGAGAAAGATCACCTCTGACCCAATACCCGTGCCAGTATTGCTCTTGACATGGAGGACTTTGTGATCACGACAGATTTAAAGAGCGCCAGCCATCACACATACACACGGAGAATCTTCGGTTGGAAGGCTCGAACTCTTAGCCCAAGGGATGCAACTCCAACGTCCTACCAACCAGGCTTTCCTAGCCTAATGTAATTCAAATGATATTTTTATTTGGCAACAATATTTCAAATTGTTTCCACAAGAAATCTCTTTTCTCTCATCGCACTTTTTTAGTTAAATGTTTCACTATTTTATTGGGACAATATTAAGCGCATTTTTAGCGCGTTATTGTTGCTATATTTATGAATAATGTAATTTCAAATGTAAAAGAATCCAGCCTATAATGTCATCACCTTACGATATTTCAAAGCAGAACTACGAAACTTCCCCCCCCCCTATTTTTGCCTCAGAGAAAGCTAGTTGTTAGCTAACTCATTTCACTTCATTGATTGGAGATGTTACACGTCCCCTTTTTTTACAATGATGAATTCTTTCTTAGAACTTCTCTGACACTGAATTGTTTACAATCTTTGATAATAATGAATATACTGAGTAGGTAGATGCAGAAATAATCATTTCATTAACGATTTCTATTGCATTTATTTTACCACGATTAGTACCAATAATAAGAAGAGAGATTCAGCTAAGAAAATAATCATTTGAAAACTGTGTGGGACTTTTAAGCAATCTTCCAGAGTTAAATAATTGCATTCATTCAGGTAATGATAGCCTTTATTAGGAGCAACGATCTTTATTACATTATACATTTAATCTGTATCTTACCACACAATTACTAATGGCAACTCTATCGTACCTGAAAATCTATAGGTATGATAGAGTTGCCATTATTAATTGTATGGTAAGATACAGATACATGGATATAAAAGCTGATATTTTTACATGTTTTCGTAGATATATGATACTTGAAGTAACAAAAATAAAAATGACTCAATATTGAATAGATTCAATATACTTCAGTTAAAAAGTAAAAACGGTTCGATTAATAAAATGTAATGAATTATTTAAAGTAATAATTTTAAATAGAAATCTGCAATTCTAAGACGTTTGATTAGTTAGAGGCGACATTTAGAAAACTTTTATCTGCCTGTATTTTTAAATTTACATGTAATTATTAAAATTAATTTCATTAAGTTTTCCGCGTAGATTTTCAAATGTTGAATTTTATCCAATTTTGAAATAAATTAAATTTAATGAAAAAAATGTTTCAAATAAAAATTTAAAAGACTTTACCAAGCATATAATAAATGATAATATATTTAATGCTTGAAACACTTAAAGTTAGAAAATGTTCTCTAAACATGCTATTTAATAACTTGTATGATCTTAAAATTAATATTAAAATCTTGATGGCAAAGCTGATAAAAGCAGAATAAATAAATATAGACGCAGAGGAAGGAAGAAAAAGTAATTGTCTCTGCCAAAATTACCTAATTAGAAAATCAATTCCGTTAGTAACTTCTCTTAAATTTTTGAGCCATAAATTTGCAAAATGTGGGACCAATTTATAATAGCAAATTGTCCATGCGTAACAAAAATGTTCGAATGAAACATGAATGCAGAAATGAAATACCTTTTCAAGCAATGATATGTAAAGTAAGCGAAAGAGGCCTTCGCGAGCAATTTATTTCTGTCATTAAATAGGATTAAACCTTTTATGAATTCCACATTATTATGCATTATTACGAAAACGGACTCGCGTTATTTTAATGGTAATTTTCTCATGGTATGTTACACTTTATGAGAATAACCTGTTTTCTTCAAAAGTGGTGAAATTGGTTTCGTTTCAGTTCACATGCTTGGCTGGTGTCGGGTTGTAAATGTCAAAGAGGGGGAATGAAAGATACGGAATGACAGTTTCACGGTTCGATTTACGAAACAATCTTTTGTTGGAGGACACATTGCGGAATTTTATTGAATGGAGCACGCTAATATTTCACGATCATCACTGATTTATTATTTTCTTGCTTATGAATAATATGTTGGATTTTTTTTTCTGTTAAATCATTTCAACATTTCATTTCGCACTTTAAAAAAATGATGCATGAATGCGTACCGTAGATCCCGGTCGCAAAATCTGTGTTATGAAAATATTAATTCATTCTATTTCATTCAGAAATGAAGAAAAAAAAAAGACGTTTTATGATTATTAGAATTGTTTGTTTGTTCAATTCCTACTATTAGTTCACACTCTCCATATATATGTATATCTTGTTCAAATTTTCAATCGTTAATAAAATACCTTTTATTCATCCACTCTAGTTCAAGTACGTTTTTAAAAAATTGTAGTAAATGACATTTGATGTTAATACAGTTTTTTTTCTTCAAATATCAATTCATTAATTTTTATTCATTAATTAAAAACTAACTTTCTTGCCTTTATAATAGTTCTTTATAGTTGTTGTAATTGTTAGATCGGGATACCCTAGTTAGTAGGGAGTTGGATTCGCATCCCTTGTGCTGCGAGTTCTCTATGTCGAGAGTTATACCACTGGGGGTACTGAGTGAAAGGTGATCGTTATTTGGGTGCTCAGGGATCCATACCCTCAGAAGCGACCGCCCCCTCTTTTTCCGTTATAAAGCGAAACAAGAGAACAAGAATTTTAATTATTCAATAAAAAGTAAATAAAATAAATTTTTTGTCTAATATGCAAATCAGGAATTGATTTCAATTTTTTGTATTACTTGTTTTTAAAGTCAATTTATGCTCACAGCAGATACAATCAAATGCCATATTTGATTCATTGATTTGATTTGGCTTTATCCAACATTGCTATGCATGCAAGAAACCAGTTGGAGTGGTCTCCCTAAAATTTTCTCGCGTTCTTGTGATGAAAGGGAACGCCTTACTTGGCATTGACTTAAAACAATTATTAACCTTTGGCGCTAACATTTTTACTTAATTTATCGTGTCATTCTTGGCGAATTATTTGGTGAGTAATACCCGGCGTGACTTAATAATATCCAATCATTGACATTGGTGTTAAGAGGCGTTTTAATCAAGGGAATGGAATCAATGGAACGGAATCATTTTTGAGGTGTCACAATTACAATGAGTACCATTGTGGAAATAAAATCACTGATTGATCACAGTCACGGTGATCAATTAGTAATGAATATCACTGTAATCATATCGATTAAGGTTAAGGTTTAATATCGATTAAGGACGATTAAGGTTTTGTATGGGAATTTTATAAAAATAAAATAATGTTCTATTAATGTTTCTCTTTAGAGACACTTTTCTTAAGAGGAACTTTTATAACTCATTTTTAAAGGAAAACAATCGCTGAAAAAGTTATTTATATTTTTTTAATGCATGTAAATAGATTTGCTTATGCTAGTGTTTTCTTTATGTTATCCATAAAATAAATAACTGAAATCGTTCGCTACGATTTCATAATTTCAGTTTAAATTTAAATGAAATCTTCTATGCATATTTCAACGTTTCATGCCAGAATATCATTTCTTAACTGGCCAAGCACCTTGTGCTTGTACGAGTTAAATTATAATGTTATTCATTTCAATTGTTTCATTGAATGAGTCACTTTGGTATTGCAAACGATAAAAAAAAAAACTTCGTCTTGCATTTATGGTTTTAAAAAATATCACATGTCCTATTTATTTCCTTTCATATAATCACGTGCTCAAAATGACGTTTTCTAGTTTTCATTTGCTGTATCCAATAACTTATTTTTGTTAATCAGAGCTTTCAGAGCAATGGCAACGCGTTATTAAAATTAGATTTTTGAGATGCTTGTGCAGATAATAAAATTTTTATTATGGATTTTTGTTGACGACAAAAACCTCATCCCCAAAACAACATCTTGTTCTGAGATGATAAAAATATCGCATCATATTACATAAAAATTATGTAATGAGCTTTAAATTACGTAGTTTAATTATTTTTGTAAACATATAACAATATGCACATAATATTATACAGTTAATAAAAATTATACAATAAAAGCAATAACTTTAATTACAAACAATCATTATTATAATGAATTTCAACGATTATTCGATATTAAGAGAGTATTATTTATTTTAAGCTGGTAAAATTTCGATACATAACAGAATTTTAATACGTATTCCTTTTTATTTTCTATCTAATTTATTTTGAAATATTACAAAAGAATGCTTTCAATCTGCTATTTTACAATAAATAATTATAATTGCGGTGAATTATTTTTAATGAAAATTTTTAAGTCCATTCATTATATTTGCGATTATTTTAAAATCTTATTTTTATGAATGTTTGTTTTGTTCATATACTAAAGAATAGATAAATTTATATTAATAAAAATACAAATAGAAATTTTTTAACAGTACTTTACTGCACTTTATATTTCTCTTTTACTGCAAATATTGTGATTCTATATTTTGTCATTGTATCTATTTCTCTCATAGGATTTTGAAATAAACAAAGAACATTTCTAGAACTCACCTGGCAGCTGTATCCATAATTTGAATAAGTAGCTTGACGAATCTGTTGACCACCATTTCTTCATCATCGCCATCGCAAAGTTCGAAAGCGTCATCGAAGAAAACATGAACTGGAGAGGAGGAAAATTAAGCAGATGATATTTCAATAAGATTTGCTGAAATGTTATGTTGGACAATTTCTTTTGCAACTAGAAAAGTCATATGCTTAATTACTTACCTTCAAATTCGTAGTAATCTGGATCCACAATTCTGAGATATTTTTGAGCGTTCCTTCGAGCACATTGGTCTTCATCCATCCTAAAAATAAATTTGATATTTTATAGTTAGTAAAAAATTTGAGAGATTTAGAATTGTATCTTGTTACTTAACTTCTAACTTAAATATTATAAAGACGTTGTTTTTGAGTGAGAAATGTTAGGATGATAATTCTCTAGTCAATGAATAAATAATAATCATATCATCTATAAATAAGCAACTGCATTAATAAACGAATTATTATTTACATAAATCAAACATAGTGTGCTTTATTTATCTTTTCAGCAATGTGACAGCAATAAAAAGTAAAAATATTAATAATTAATATGATTTTAGAAAACCTTAAAAAAATCAATATTGATTTTATGGCCATCTATTTAAACTACTTTTTTAATGTCGAATATTTATGTATTTATTTTTTTAATTTTTCTAACCGCATAAAATTTCTGAATTTTTTAATTTTGATTAAAATTTATTTTGGTATCAAAAACTTGAACTTTACAGCTTTATCACACAATATAAATTATTAAAAATCAGTGACGTGGTTTCTTGAATTTTTTTATATATTTATCGATTTAAAATACAGAAAATTTAATCTATCGAGATCAGAGTAAATATTATTCATGACGATTGTAATCCAAAATATTACTACATTCTAATCTGAGACGAATTTTTGATTAGGCAAGGCATCGTGAGAATTGATTATATTATCAATTAGTTGTCAAATAAATATTTTTTTTTAAAAAAATGAAGATCCTAGGAACTATAAATATTAGATAATATCAATTAGTAAGCAAAATTTGATAGTCATTTTCCCATATGTCATTACGTACGCTTTATTATTGTAACATTTATTTAAATCTTGCGTTTGATTAAATTATAATATATGCAATTGTAAATATGATGCAACCATTCTTAATCAACCATAATAAATAAATATAAACCCAAGTGAATCTTAAAAACATTGCTAAACTAAAATATTAGGCCAAATCCAGTTAAGAATGTAATGAAATATGAAATTATTAAAGTTATTAAAGCCTCATATTCCGAAATGCCAATCGACACAAAAGGCTTAAATCTTCTACTAGATAAATTAGAAAATTGGCAATATTCTTTAAAAAATTCTGGAAATCTTTCGAAATAAGTAATATTTTTTATCTAACTGAAAGAAAAAAAAATCTTATATTTAAATTTGTTTTCAAGTTCTTTGAAAATTAAACTTTTAAAATTCTGTTTTCTACTGAAGAAATTTTGTTAGTTATTTTATATTTAAATCACAGGATTGTTTGCTTGGCTGATTTTAGTTTAATGGCACAACAGTCACCTTCGGCTATTCTGTGGCAAATAACAACTTAAACTTAATATTGTAAAAATGTTACTTATATAATATAAGAAAATACTTTAATTATGGATAATTACAAAAAAAAATTGAAAGAGTATTTCCATTGAAAAAAATAATCTGAATTCAATTATTCCTTGTTGAGTTGAGTTGTAACTGGTACGTCACATACAAATATAGCGTGCTTTTAAATAAAATTTTTATTGGTTATAAATATTATAAATACAACATAAAAATTTATGAATGTCTTTCTTAATTTATTGAAAGTTTATATCTCTTGTTTGTAAAATTATTGAATTCAAAAATTTCATCCATTTCTGAAATCTATTTCCTTTAGACCTTGAATATCGATATATTTATTAACTCAATTTCTTTTTCTTCCTCACTTTCAAGGTAATCTTCCTAATAAAATGCATAAGGAGGGAAAGAATGTTGTTGAAGGAAAAAAAAAGAAATAAATTTGGATTGAAATTTGGAATCAAACTGTAACTTGGCGGGCAACGCTTGATGAATTCTTAATTGTGAGAGAAACGGCCTTTATTTTCCTTGCGGTGTTTTGTCTGCTTTCCTCGCCCAAATACCAACGAAGAGAAAGCTTTGTTTTATTATTTTTATTTTCGTTTATTTATTTCATGCAGCAGAGAATTCGAGAGAGAGAGAGAAAAAAAATTAGATCTATCAGACCACTAAAAAGCAAGGAAGTATTGCACGAAAATTTCCTCAATCGTCAAAGTAGAACGAAAATGGGGGGAATTACGGATGTGGAGTAAAAGTTAAGCGAACTGGAAAAGCACCGTTAAATTATCAAGGTCAGAGAGAGAGAGAGCATGTCTTTGATTCAAAACACGAATCTGCCACCAGTCCTTATCGCTTGTTCTGTAAATCTGCGGAATTTTCACGAAAGACGAAGCACGTCAAAGATACCACGTTCACATACCTGCTAAGATTCTGTGAGATCTTGACATTCATTTCAACTAACCTTCAACTTGTACCTTGATGAGAGAGTCATTTAACACTATTTAAATTCGTATCGACAAAACCAAAAGAATTTTACAAGTATGAACTAATCTCTTACTCTAAATAAATTCTACTTTATTTAAAAAATATTATCAAAAGATCGTTATTTTTTTTCAGATCTCACTTTTCCTAACTATTTTAATGGTTTGAATTGTCGGTGGATGAGCTCAGCCTTTTCATCTATTATTTTAAATCTTTTATGAGTATTATTTCATTTTTTGAAAACAAAAATTAAAACGATAAATTTAATTAATTAAATAAACATAAATATAAATTTCCGAGCAAATATAAGCAGATGTAATAAGCAGAAAATACGAGTAGATGTAATAAACAAGCAAATACGAGCAGATGTAATAAATAATAAATATATGAATTGATAAAATAAATAAATTTCTGCTCATTTCCGAGCAAAATAATTCAAACTTTTAAGAAAGTGCATATTTTCCAATTAAGACTCTATTTATGATATCGATTTTGTATCAATGACATCGATTTTGTGACAATGAATTTATTTTATCCTTAAATTAAAAGGTTAAAATAAATTAAATAAATTTGTAAATTTCCGAGTAAATATAAGCAGATGTAATAAGCAGCAAATACGAGCAGATTTATGAATAATAAATGTATGAATTGATAAAATAAATAAATTTCTGTTAATTTCCGAGCAAAATAATTCAAACCTTTAAGAGATACCTTCTAATACCTTCTTCTCACAACCTTCTAATTAAGACTCGTTACTCATAACATCGATATTGTATCAGTGACCTTGGTAACTAACGAACTACATGGATGAAAAACATGAATCAAACAAAGAAGGTTACGGAATCCAATTTCTGATTGTGCTCCTATCAGCATTATTCAAAAACTACTATAAAGAAAGAAATCTCAAGAACTAGTGTTTCCCCTTAGATAATTGCCGCTGAAAATTGTTTTTAATTTCCTCCAAAATGTTATAGAAATGTGTCAAGTTCTTTTGTAGTCTTCCTGAGACGCAAGTTACACTTAAATATTAGATCTAAATTAATCTTTTGTCCTAGACGCTTTAGGCTGTTTTAGCTGACAGAAAACGCCACGTACTCAATTCATATAAATCCTTGATTCATGGAAATAAAATTTATTTGCATAGTTAAACGAAATTAAAACCATCACCACATATGTATCTTGCTAACAAAAGGGGGAGGGGATAATAATCCCTCCTTTGCTGCGGTAGGGAGAGGAAATAACACTAACAAAATAAAGAAAATGCCTATATTTTTGTAGACTACATTATGAGTATATTTTAGTAGACTACATTTTTATTTAAATTTCTGATTATTTTCAAGTACCGCTATAAAAACTTTGATAAATTAAATTTTACATGAATATAATTAAATTCTTTTCTTATGTTAAAAAAGAATTAAAATTTAGCTTTTGCCATCGCATATTTCTTTATCCTGGTAGGACAATTATTTGTGCACCTTTGGAGAAAAAAATATTAGTTCTGAACTTTTGTTACTTTGTTGTTTTGAACTTGCAATTGTGCAATTTGGCGTCTTTAGAAGTTTCCAGAATATTGAATTCAAATGTTTCGACTCTATCATTAAAGAAGAGTTTTAAATCTATAATTGCTGCGCCAAAACTCTTTCTCTCAATTGAAAATTCTACTTTATTTTAAAAACATGATATCAAAAGGTCTTATTTTCCAATATCTCACTTTTCCTGTTTAAATAATTAGAATTATCCTTAGAAGAGCTTTGTATTTTCATCTATTATTTTAACTCTTTTAAAAGTATTCTTCCATTTTTTGAGAATTAAAATTAAAAGGACAAAATAAATGCTTTGCATATATATTAGGAAATAAATTAAATTATAAATTATTTATTGAAAAATTAAATTCCAAATTATTTATTTATTTAATTAAAATCATCTTTAGGACAGTAAACTATCCAAGACACAGGAATTTCATTCTTTACTCTATAGAACTAAATTTATAAGACAAATTATATACATATTTAAAAATATAATATATAATTCCGATACTTATTTTTCATTTATTTAAAAAAATCATTTTCTCAAAATAGTGAATAAATTCTCAAGAAACGATTAAAACCACTTCTAACAATAGATGAAGAATCATCATAATTTGATATTTGAAACACATTACGCCACAGTAAATATAACATTTCTTCTAAACATTTTAAGGCATGATTTATTTATGTATATCATCATTATTATTGCCAATCCATAGTATACAGAATATTTTTTCTAAATATTTTAAAACATAATTTTTTTTACATATCATCATTAATATTACCAGATTAAAAAATTATTATTCTCCAAATGGTGGATAAATTCTCAAGAAAAGGTTAAAGCCACTTCTAATAAATGAAAAATCATCATATTTTATATTTATTGATCTACAGTATGTACAACATTTTTTCTAAACATTTCAAAACATAATTTATTTATGTATATCATCATTATTATTGCCACTCCCTAGTGTATATGATATTTTTTCTAAATATTTTAAAACATAATTTATTTATGTATACCATCATTAATATTACCAAATCCTAGAATATATAATATTTTTTTCTGAACTTTTCAATATGCTGTCGTTGTTTTTGTTACTAATGGCACTTGCCTATGGACAAGCCCCCCTGCCGATACAGCAGCAGATTTAAGCCGAAAGGAGCGTCTCTTGTTTTTCCCGAATCAGGACTCGCACCCGGGACTCTTAGAGCGCGAGGAAGAAGCGCTACCTCTGAGCCAGAGAGCCGGCACTTTTAACTATGTAACCTCAATATTCATATCATCATTGTAATTGCTTACAAAACGAACTTCGTACGATATTTTTTTTAACAAATCAGCTTTTAACCTATATATTTCTTCAACATCAGGCTTTAAAAATTGTTGTTCTTGTTTTTTACATATTTTTCTGACAGCCTTCCGAATATAATAAATGATTTTTGTATTTTTTTTCTCGTTTTTACATGGAAAAAATCAACTGGTCTCAATGCTCTTGATGACAGGCTTTAAACGGCTGTCAGAGAAGTCATCTTTTTGAGTCCACTCTTCCTGATAGAGTCCACTGACTCGCACGAAACCATTGCTTGTGAAATTTAAAGGCCATCACTCACCTCAGGACGGATTTCAACATCTGCAACATCTCCTCTGCCGTTTCGTGCCACATCGTAGCACAAGCATAGATCCTCGTGATGTGGTCCGACCCTTTGACGGGGACGCTCTTTCCGGATGGGCTGCTGGATGCCTCGCTGCGGATGGAAATCGTTTCGTAATATTGCGAAATGTCGTTGTCGTCTTTGTTTTCGAGATCCAACTCCTGGAAGGAAAAGTTGCGCAACAATTTGTAGAAGTCCAAAAATTTTGTTTTAAAACATATTATTTTCAAAAATTTTAAAAGACAAATTCGTTTAATAAAGAATATTAGCAATATTGAAGAGCAAATATTGATATTAAAATCATCGCTCAACAAGCATCATTTAAACTTTATTATTGTTACTTATGGCACTTGCCATATTGGACAAGCCTCCCCCCCCCCCCCTGATATAGCAGCAGATTTAAGCCGAAAGAAGCGTCTCTTGTTTAAAGTAGCGCCAACTAGGGCCAAGAGTACGATTTAGCTATACACTTATCAAATTTGCTTGCACAACCCCTTTTTACAGGAGGACACAGTCACACATCTCACAAAAGAACAACCATGCCCAAACCGGGACTCCCAGAACACGAAGAAGACGCTCTACCTCTGTGCCAGAAAGCCAGCTCATTTCAAATTTAATACGAGGAATAAAAATATGAGTTATTAGTAAAGATTTTTTTTTATTTTTTTCCATATTTGGTGTGAGCTTCTAATCATTTTCGAATCAGATATAAAAAACGTCATCAGAAATAATCATTATACGTTGTTAAAAATTAATTTTTTTCTCGTACGATATTTGGACAGTAGAAATGGGTGGCATTACTTATTAGGTCATAGAACATAAAAATTATAATATTTATGTGCTATCAATTAATAAGATAATAGTTTTTAGTAATAGCTTTTTTTCTATTATGATTTTAGATTAATGATTAAATTTTAAAATTTATTTTTTAGTTAAAAAAACTTCAGAATATTCCAACAAGTAGTCAAAGTTAATCATCAAATTCATTAAAATAGAAATAGATGATATTACTTATTAAATGCTAGAACATAAGTATAGATATTATTCTTTTCTGACATTGAGATTTCACGATAAAAATGAAATTTTAAGATTTATCTTTTTATTTTTAATATTCATTTTTTTATTTTGAAATTGTTTTGATTTAAAAAAGCAGCGTCAGAATATTCCACCAAGAAGCCTAAGTTAACCATCAAATTTATTAAAATTGAAATAAGTAATATTACTTATTAAATGTTAGAACATAAATCCAGATCTTATTTATTTTTGAAATTGAGATTTTAGAATAATAATGAAGTTTTAAGATTTATGTTTTTAATTTTAAGATTTGTCTTTTTATTCTGAAGTGGCTTTATTAAAAAAAACATCATCTGAATATTTTAACAAGAAGTCAATGTTAATCATCAAATTCATTAAAATTGAAAGAGTTGATATTTTTGGCCATTGAAATTTTTAAATTTTAAGATTTACTTTTTGAATTAATCAAATTCCTAGAAGAAGTGAAAGTTAATCATCAGATTCTGCTTTAAAAATCTGGGAAGATAGTTGTTTTAATGAGTAATTATAATAATGTCTTAGTTCATTTATGCAGCTAAATATCAGTAACTTCGCCAAATTCCAACTTACTTCACTTTTTATTTCGCCTTCATCATCTCTCCTTCTATTCATCGCTAACGACTGATCAATTAGTGCACCACAGTACATAGGATTAACAAATAACCTAAAAACAAAAGAGATTTTTTTTTAAGAGATAATAACCTAAAACAAAGAGATCTTTAGATTTAATTTATAAAAGTGTCAAAAATATGAAAATCGCTCACTAGCACAGAGCTAAAAAAATCTTTTAATACTTTCATATGCATGAACAAAACGCGGCTTAGCCTAATTGTTACCAGGGACAAAAATTTCTTTGGGGATCCCTTTGTTTCACTACTTTAGTAGTCAATAGAACTTGTCTATAGTATTTTTCGTTAATTTATTTTACATTTAAGCATTGAATTTATCTGTCTAGAATTATATAATTATGGTCTATTATAGAAATTCCTGAATCTTATGAACTAAATATTAGTACATTTTTAAATAGAAAACGTTCAAATTTCTCAATGCTTTACAAGATTTGGGGGGGGGGGGCTCTGATATGGGGGCCCGGGACAACTGCCCCGTAGGCAACTGCTTTATTCAGGCTCTGTGTATTAAGCATAACAATGAGCAGATATTGAAATCGTCGAAAATTTTTAAATCTAAATTTTAACATCTGAAGATAAGGATCTTCACAACTTAGACTTCTATAAGTCTAAAATAACATTTTTGGAGTTATGTTATGTTTCACTTGTATTGGAAAATAGGAAGATTCAAAAATAGAAAAATAAATAGAATTCGATGAGCATCAAAATCAAATTTTGTACCTCATTCATCAAAGAAAGAACTCTCTGTATCTCCATATATAATTCTATATGCAGTTAGAACTACAAATATTTTATTAATTACACAAATGAAATTTGATTATAAAATAAATTAGAATATGAGAAAAGGTCCTATTTACAAATGCGAATTTGAAGTTTCTGTACTATCCATCAAAGCTGACTGAACACCCCAACATATTGCGAAAATGTTGGAATCGTAGATTTATATAGAAAGTATCTTTGATCTTTCTTATTTTAAGTTTTTATACAGCTTTGATTCAATATTATGCTATTTCAAAACTATGTTTGAACTACCACTATGAAATGATTGCTTAGCTAAGTATTTTTTGTCACATTAAAAGTGCAAAACTACATAGAATTTTTTTTTAAGAATATGAAATTCATTTAAAATGTCTATATCTATATTTTTATAGCATTTATTGTTCACAATATTTCCGAGAGAAAATCTTTGTTCCATATATCTTTTGTTATTTCGATTAGAAATGGTTTTTATGTATTATACCGTCTTCACCAACGATCGCCAATGGTTCAGTAACTTTTTGGCGACGGATTTAAATTTGGCGATAAAGATTAACGGATTACACTATTGCCGGATTGCCAGAATTGGCGGTTTAGCAACTCATTGGTAATGACTTCAAATTTGACGATAAAGTTGGACGGTATAATACGTAAGTACTTTGAAATAACAAAAGAAAATTATTAAGTACTGATGCATAAAACTGTTTCTCATTTTGTTATTTTAAATATAATTCAGAATCATCCAATAATACTTTAAAATATATAAAAATCTTTTCTTAGAGGATTCTGTGAGTGGATTTTTAAGAAAATAATTTACTTGAAATTATAACAATGACAAAACAGAACTTACTTTTCAGTACTTGCCAGACGTTCACATTTAGGTGTCCATATATGCACAGCTATCCAAGTTTGCGAAAGAAGCCAAAGCAACCAGATCCACGCAAATTTATCCGAGACAAATTCCTGAAGAAAATTTCCTTGCGGACAAGTCCAAAACAAATACTTGGGAATAAACGATTCGAAAAAGCATTCATCCTCCGTTCTAATCCCGCAAGCAGCAATCAACATAGATATGGAGACAGGGATCGTCAAGCTGATGGGAAACGCAAAACTGAATCCTTGAATACAAATTTTGCACGCAAATTTGGCAAATACGTAACAAATCAAAGCTGCGCTGATCTGGATCAGAGCCACATGGATGGGAGCCATGGCTTCAGAAGTGATGAACACTTGTTCGTCAAGTGGGCTGGCTGTCGGTACATCGGGCATGTTGGCAAGCAGAATCGTCCTCCTTATCTGCTGAACTTGAATAGGATGACTTCGGAAACTGAGCGCAAATCCTTTGAAGATTAATGTTGCGTTTTCCATCGTCAGGTGCAAGAATCCAAACATGGCACATAGGATTAAAACCATTTTATACAAAGACATGAACACATAAGTAAAATAACGACTCTTTCTTAAATCATCTTTTATGACGCTGAGCTTGCGGATCAGAGGCACGGGGGATTTCTTGTCCAGATAGTTCTCCCACCATCGCATGGACACCAAAACGACCGATAGCGGTATGCACCAAGTGTTGGGACCACTCTCTGTGACCGGCCACACTGCCAGGGCGCTCCCTTGAAACACTATGGCCATCATATCGAACACTATTTTGAGAGGCCTTTTCGCTTCTTCGGAATTGCGAGCGAGGAGACTCATGACTGCTGGAACGAAGCACACGCAGTTCGTAAGCATGGCAGCCTTGATCACGTCCAAGTCTGGTAAGACGACGAAGACGAGAAGGCACAATCCAATCGTGCTGAGAGTTTCTACAATAAATATCTGTGGAATACATAAAAAATTATTTATAATTGAAAATTTCCATTACTTAAATATAGGTAGAATATTTTACAAAATAGTTTAATTAGAATTTTTTTTTTATTTTAGATCATAGGAAAGTAGATAAAAAGGAAATTAATTTCATTAAAACTGTGATTCTCAAATTGGATGAAAGATGTAATTCTCAGAGACATAAATGTAATCAAATTATTTTTGTTATTTTAAAATTAGAATATAACATAATATAAACTGAACTGAAATTTATGTTTAGAGAATGTACAGCATGACAAATCTATTAATTAAGCTGAAAACTTAACAGTCTAATAACCTGATATATAAAGAGTGACTCAAAATCAACGCAAGATTTTAATTTGCCATCATTCATGCAATAAAATAATGGCAACTGTGTTAAAAATTGACAGTTAGTGGTTTGGTGTTTATAAAAATTGAGTGTTATACGATAGAATAATGTGTTGTTGTCATTACTTATGGCACTTGCCATGGACAAGCCCTGCTAATACATCAACATATTTTAAGCCGAAGATATGCGATTCTTGCTTCAAATAGCACCAACTAGGGCCAAGAGAACGACTTTTGCTACACACTCATCACAGTCGCTTGCACAGCCCCCTTTTTACATGGGGGGCAGTCACGCATCTTGCAGATAGCACACAGAAGAACAACCATGCCCGAATCGGGACTCGGACCCGGGACTCCCAGAATACGAGGAAGACACGCTACCTCTATGACAGAAAGCCGGCAGAACAATGTTTTAACGTACGATTTGAATTAAATAAAAAAAACGCGGTTTTACTTTAAATGGTTATATTTTTATTCAATCGTAAAGTACATAGGTTAGGGTTATGTATGTATGCAATAACATATAGAGAAAATGGCCTCCACGGCTTTGATGGTACATATGCACATTTTTGTAGAAATTTTCTTTGATAATTTTACATAAATATGTCTGAATTTCGTTGACACAGCGTTGAACTTTCTCCTTCAGAGCATGATTTTCTTGTGGGTCTGTTGGCATAGACCATTGACTTCAAATATACCCATAAAAAAGTCCATTGCTGTTAAATCATGCAATTTAGTTCGTCACTTCTCAAATTTTCGAAATGCGACAGCCATACTTTCATTATTTCTAAAATATTGTTTAACAATGAAAATACATTGTCCTATCGTGTAACGCTCCATTTTTACTTGCCCTGAACTATAAGCTGTCAAATGTTTTTGTTTAGTGGATTTGCAATAGTTAACTGCATGTATGGTGGCAAATTCAAAACTTATGTTAATTTTGGAACATCCTTTATCAATAAATTTAATAATCTTATAAATTCTTATGCTCTTGCTAGGTCTAAACTTCTTATTCTTTAGGAATATAATTTGCTAAGTATATTCAAATAGAGATGGCTTATTCATGACATGATTTAATAGTTTGCTAATGTGTTTATTTTTATTTTTGTTTTGAAAGAAATCTTTCAATGAAAGACGAGACACTTACTGAGATGAAGGAGAGAAGTTTTGGCTTCTTGTATGACTTGAAAACACATATTCGAAAACTTCGAAATAGTGTGAAGAATTCGGGAATGGTTAAAACAAAAAAGACACCCCAAATCCAAGCCACCCTCTGTATGGAAGGCAAAATGACTTCATAATCTTTATCACGATCCAAACCTGAAAAAATAAAGAAAAAGAAAATTTATTTAAATGAACAATTCAATTTATTTAATCTTATTTTATTTAATTTATGTATAAAATTTATCCAATTTATTTGATTAGGATTCCTCTTACTAGAACTTCTGACAATAGCCGAGTTATTAATTTTCAATAAATCACTGCTTCTTAATTTCATGAAATCAAATTTAATCAGTAGTACAATTTATTATATTACAAGATACTTCTTTTTAGCCACATTATATACTTTTTATTTCTTCTTCTTTATTTCTGTTTGATTTTAATAACAGTAGGGAAATATATAAATAAATACATAAAGTACTTATTCTTTTTTTTGTTAATTTTATATATCATTTTAAACTTAAAAGACCAATAATTTAGATAGTAAATAGAGAATCTTACAACTTTCAATCAAATACAATAAATTTCAAACTATGGGGGAAATGTATGCTAAAAATATCGTTGACAAATGTAATTTAAGAAAATAAATAAATCGATAGAATTCTTATTTCGCAAATGAAATTTCAAAGAAAGCAAAAAAAGGAAGAAAAAAAATGGAATTAAATTAAGAAAATAAATAATTTGATAGGTTAAATTGCCTTTAGCAATCAACTTAATAAATAATTGTTTCAAAAAAAAAGGAAGTCTCTAAAAATCAATAAAACATGACTTTCGAATTTTTTAAAAATCTTTTCTGATGCTAGTCCACAATATTGTTTCAGATTTTTTCTATAATACTGATTAAAGAGCCGGAAAATGTTCAAGTATATACTTTTACTTCGATTTTTTTACACTTAGAATATTACCTTGATAAACTGAAAAAAAGCTTGAGTGCTTCTTGAATATCTCTTGAAAACAAATAATAGCCACTGTTTCTGAAAATGGGCAGACTTAACTGCTTTCGAAACAACAACAAAAAAAAAGTTTGACCTTGTCACGGAAGAACTACCTAAAAAAACACCTGCCGAATGTTCCGAATATATTCTTTTTATTTGACATCCGAGCGGGAATAAAGCAACAGTTGAAACCATGGTTATCTACTTCAAGCAACAACTTAAGGAGCAAATGAAATAATGTTTCCAATTATATATAGTAATATATTTTATCTATGTAATTCTGAAGTTAATTATTTCATTTTCTCTTTTATTTGTTTCTTAAAATAATGTGTGGAACATCATAAAAATATGAATTACTTATATAAATTTAAGTTCAAGTGGTATGTTAATGAAAAAAAAATTTTTTTCAATTGTTTCAGTCATTTTGAATCTTTTGTATAATTAATATCTATTCTTGCAAAAACAAATAAGTCTAGTAAAACAAAAAGGTAAAATTTAGTTTGAACTATGAATGATTACAGAAATTTTAGTTAAAGGATTTATAAACACAATTCGTAATTACCTCAAGTTTTGCATTTCTTTTTATTGCTTCTTAAACGAATGAGAATGGAGCGATTGAATGCTGATATTCAGCAAAGTAGTTTTGTTTTTTCTTGGAAGCAAAATTCTTGCAAACGATATTTATTGCTTATTGTTTATATTTGACCAAGTTAGAGCACGAGGTTGAAAATTCAGTTCGGGATGAGATTTAGTATAATGGTATTATACATTTAAAATGTTCACTTAATAAAATATTAAAATGCAATAGTCAGTCAATTTCGAAAAAATGGCCCTCAAATTTCTGCATAGCTTATTTACTAATAATGTGTCACCGTTGCTAAAGCATAAGTAGTATAGTGGTTCGCAGTCGTAGCAAACAGAAGACCATAATTCGATCCTGGACTAGCATTTTTTGGGTGCTTTTTTTCCTAATTTATTTTTAATTAATTTAAGAATTTACAAAAAAGCTTTAATTAATATGCTTTCTTTTAATTCTTTAATGAAAAATATAAATATTTGTTCTCATAATTCGAAAATTATAATATAATTTTTAGAAGAAAGATAGCTATAATTATTTTTTAAAAATATTCAGAATTATTTAAGTTAAATTAACAGCTTAAAGATAATTTCAATTAATATGATGCAAATTTTATATGGAAAAATAAATATATTTTCTCTCACGTAATTATAATTTAGAAAAAAATTAAGATATGAACACGTTTTTATTTAAAAAAAAACTCTTAAATAAAATAAAAGTTAGTTTTAATTAATATGTAACTATTTTATCAATCAATAAATGAACGTTTTAAAAATAAATCTCGCTCAAAAATATTCATTCACATAATAATTGAAATATAATTTCATTTTTATGCTGGAAAAATAATTGTGTATATAATTTAAATGATGATAAATGTTAATTAAATTACTAACATCATAAAAATTTCTTTAATTTTTTTACCACGCACAAGAGATATAATGATAATCATCATAAAAATATTAAAGTTAGATATTTTTGAAATCTTTCAAAATTCTTAAATAATGATTATCCACAAGAGAAATCTTAAAAGACTCGATAGAAATAATTTCACTTACTTTCAAAAAATATTTGTTTTTCTTCAGAAAATCGGACAGTGCACTAAGTATATCGTTTGTTATTAACGATTTTGAACCATCTGTCTATGCATTCTATGAATTAACACCTGCTTTCTGTTTTTGCTTTTCGATTATGAGCATTTTGAATGTTTGCAGAAACAATTTTGTTTATTTCAGCTGCTCTCTTTGATTCTCCATACAAATACAGTTTCGTTGAGTTATTATATACAATTTATCTTTATTAAAATCCAAAAATTTCAAACTTTTAAGGATTTCAAGATAAAAATAGTTTGTTGAAATATTTTTAAAGTTAAAATTCTATTTATTATTATTTTAGCATTTAAAAATTTAATAATAATTCAAGAACAATATATTTATCAAGAGCAATATCAAGAACAACATTTATTTTCCTTTTAAAAAATAAATCATAACATATGTATTAAGAGAAAATACATTTATTTTTTTCGTATGAAAATGAGTACCATATTAATTGAAATTATATGTAAAGTGCTAATTTAATTTAAATAATTCTGAATATTTTTTTTAAAAAATAAGCAAAACACGCCAGCTTGGATTCCAACTCGGGTCTTCTTTTTGTTACTCCAGTGTCTTAATCACTATATTATTCGCGCTTTGGCATCGGTGATATTTTATTAATATTTAAGCTATGCAAAAAGTTTGAGGGCCATGTTCTTGAAATTTATTGGCTATTGCATTAATATTTCCTTGAGTGAAAATTCTGAATGTATACTACCTTTATACTAATGTATACTACCTTTATACTTTACTCATTCAGGACTGAATTTTCAAATTCTTGCCCTCCCCTTGTAAGATTAAAACAAATCAGAGATACAGGTAAAATCTTTTTAGCTGGAAATTTGATTACTTAATACCAGCGGCGTGGATATTAACACTAAAACACTGATGGAAAACAGCTGAATCTATGTGATTGGCAAAATTAGAAAAAAAATCGTTTTATTTTATTTTTATTCCGAACTGTAAATATAAATCTATATTTTGCTTGTTTATATTATTTAATTTTTTACTGTTTGGCTAATTTTCAATTCTCTGATTATTTATCAAATAAAAACTATTTGTTATCCATTTAAAGATATAAGAAAATCGAATTAAAGAATGAAATTTTTTCATCAGTTAAATGAACAAATTATATTTGCATGAGTATCTTTCAAGAATTTATTTTTCCTCTTTAATTGGAAAGAGTTATTTTGAAATTTGTTCAAAGAGTGGGAATTGAAGACAAATATCCAAAAAGTTATATTTATCTGTCATGTTTATTTCATTGAATTTCTTAAAGAGCTAAGGGTTTTTAGAAGTAAAATTAATTCGAATTTACAGCCATACTTGATAAATCTTACAAATAACAACTATATGTATCGTTTTATGCATTTCTTTTTTAAAGTTTTCTTTTCATAACGTCTATGTCACTGAATTTCTTAAAAAGCTAAGAGTTTTTAGAAATAAAATTATTTCCACTTTACAGCCATACTTGATAAATCTTAGAAATAACAACTAAATGTAACGTTTTATTCATTTCTTTCAAAAAGTTTTCATTCCATTATCGCAAACATCTCCCCGAATAATCAATGCCCATCTGGAAGCTAAGTGTAGTCAATTATTTTCATTGAGTAAGCATTGGCAAACCAGAAAAAAGCAAGTATTAAGGTCTGCAGAAAGAATGAACAGTAGCAAGTGTACTACTCGTTATGTCTTAGAAAATCATCGTCCAATAAACTCTGTACGACTCCCTATCTGCAAATCACTTCCCTACTTTTGTTTGCAAAGAGTAACACACTGACTTTTTGAAAGCAGGGTCACTGCTGCACAATGGAGAGCGGAAAATGACAAAACCGTGATCTACCGATCGATATTATGTGCAGAAACAATCGGGTAAGAGTAAAACCAGATCGTCCATTCAGACATGACGATTCGAGAACAATGACCAGACGGTTGTTTGTTGCAAAAGCCACCCTAAACTAGTTCTCAGCAGCTATCGAGAGGTGAAGAGGAGGTCGGCAGATTCCTTCCAGCCACTCCCACCTGTGGCTCGTGGGCGTTTTATCTGAATGTGATGGAATGGGATTTTTATACTTTCTTCAGCGTCGGTCACGAACCCTACTAAGGAAGGGGGCGTCTGAGAATTATGAGGAAATCAAAAGTACCCACATTTATCTAGTTGGATTGGGATGATAAAAAGTTAAATTGATATTGGCATTGTTCATGGACATTAAAAAGGAAGTACGGCGGGGATTTTTTTAAAATAGGAATATTTGCTTGTTTGGAGACGGTAAATTTGTCAACTGCTTTTTCTTTAAAATTTAAGAACTTGAATATAAAAAAATACTTGAAGATATGTATTAAATTGTATGTTTTGAAATCCGTTTTGGAATGCATTAAAAGTAAAGTGTGTGTGTGTGTGTGTGTGTGTGTGTGTGTGTGTGTGTGTGTGTG